>BOSO01002329.1:28333-48991 GCA_018403395.1 Gorsachius goisagi | reverse complement strand
GCCCAGAGAGGTAGTGGAGGCCCCATCCCTAGAAACATCAAGGCCAGGTTGGACGGGGCTCTGAGCAACCTGATCTAGTTAACGGTGTCCCTGCTCACTGCAGGGGAGTTGGACTAGATGACCTCTAGGGGTCCCTTCCAACCCGAAACCTTCTATGATTCTATGATGATTCTATATTTTTAATACTTAGCAATGAGTTACAATCAGTCTTAGGGAATACATTTCTTGACAGAGCTACAAGAAGTGGAGAATCCAGAGAAGAGCAATGCTAATGGAAAACTTTTTTTTTTTTTTTTTTTTTTAACCTGGAGGAATAAAGACAAGTTGGCATTAGGGCAAGGGGAAGAGAGAAGGGGAATAAGCTTCCACTTCATGACTGGACGTGATCACTCAGGACACTGATCACTCATTATCCCTCCATGGAACTATGACCAAGCATTGGCTTTATTTGATCATTGATTATTAGGGTTAAGTCTTATGTTACGAAATCCCTTAACAGTAAGCTTCATGGCACAGTTATGGTTAGCTGAGTTTGTCTGAATCACGTTCATTTATTTCAGTGCAGGGGGCAGACTAAGTAACATCTTAAAATCCCTTCATTTGCACAATGATGTGCTACAAGCTTGAGGACAACTTACTCTGGAAGACTCGCTGTTCTGCGTAGCAACAAAACTGTTTCATTGTGCATTATAAACAGTGGAATAGACGGGGGACAACAAAACGTTTACCTCTCGCTTACTGGCATCTAATGATGCCTCTGAATGAACTTCAGCCGTGCATGCTGGCTTCGCTGTGCTTAGCTGTCCGCTGTACCGGAGGTTAATCCTCTCCACGTCAAAGTTAGCAGAAACAAGTATGTGCTGGTTCCTTGGCTGCTGCAGTTGAAGTCCTCATGTAGTAGGAGATGGTAAGTAGAGGTAACATGCACCACCATGGGATGTGACAGCTGTGGCAAGTAAATTTTTAGATTGCATAAGTATTAAAAGCTACAACTATTTTAAAATGCCCTCATAATAATGATACCTGATTTTTTATGATTCTTTTCCTAATTTGATAGCATGTCAATAGGAAGCTGTCATTGAATAGTTAGCCTTTACCTTACCAACTCTCATGTGATTTATATCACACGTGAGTCATAAGTATAAATATAAGCATGCACTTAGGCATTTTCAGATATTTTTTTTTTTAATAGTAAGATTCTGAATAATTATCAGAAGGATTGCTTGGTTCCCTTCATCCTATAATTGAAGGTGATGATTTCTTCTTGGTTAGACAGTAGCTTCCAGTTCAATGGGAACCTAATCTCAGTTGTGGGTCTGCTAATGCCGCTATAATACAGTGATAGTAGAAGAACGTTTCTAAACAGCTGTAGCTGATGGGCTAAACCTTCAAGATGTGTTTAGGGCTCTCCTTATCCTGTCTGCTATCCCACCCCCAGGTGCTTGGGGAACTTCATTTTTCTGTCTTTCTGTCTGCCAAGCTGCAGCTTTCACTGTAACTCCACAGGAGACCTGCCAAAACCTCACTTTTGACAAGTTGGTATTTTTACTGAGTTTCAGGTTCCTGTCTGCATCTTGCAGAAGACAGACCACAATATTTTGGGAATTTGAGAGTACTCTGCAGTGTATCTCTTCAGCAAAGTCGCATCTGAGTGGCACTTCTGTCTGAAGATGTGGATAGGTCACAGTGTTTATGTAAAGCTTAATGCAAGTCTGTCTTACCTCATTCTTCACTTTGACAGGATGGTTAAGCCCAGTCTTAATGAAGCGGAATGAATTTAATGAATTATAAAACTATAGATTAAAGGAAGAAAAGACAGACACAGGAATTAAAAAAAATTTAAAAAAAAGTAAAAATTTAGAGGATGGAAAAAGCAAGAGCCGATCAACCATTTATTAAACTTTTTTTGACTTTTCCTTTTCACTAATCATCTCCCCCCCTATTTTTGAAGATATATCTTGTACTGGAAGAAGAGGTTTGCAGAGCAGCCCATCACAGACTTTTGTAGCGTGATAAGAACAAATTCAGAAGCTCCGTTAGGTAAGTACGCTGCTTGCTTACTCCCTGTCAGCCAGGTCGTGTGATAATTGGTGGCATATACTGCTGCTTTGATCAGCCAAGTGTGAAGTAATCTGACACTAAGTCAGAAAACCACAAAAGTAATGTTTAACTCTTAACCACATATTTAAACTTACTTTTTCCAAGGACTGCAGCGTGTGCTTCAGCACTGTACTGAGTGAGGATGGGCTCAGTAGATGCTGAAATGTGCTGCCAAATTCGGGCCGGTTACAAATCAAAGCCTAGAAGCAGCACTGCTTACATCGTGGCTGTGGAAGCTTTGGTACCCACTGCATAAATAATTGGTGACAGTCCTTCCAGAAATGTTGAGAAACATTCCCAGTGAGCTGTCTTTTCCAACCTCACCCTGTCCATTACTGCCACTGACACCACTAACTCCTCCTGGACGTCAGGGCCACAGTCGCCCTTCCTTTCCTCTGCCACAGTGCTTACTGCCCCCAGAGTATTAGGAGATGATATCTTCTTCATGGTAGGGGTACAAACACTGCCATTTTCTGGGCTCCGACACAAGACCAAAGGCCGCACTTCACGGTTCTTCTGCATTGGCGCAGTGGGACATTCCAGCATAGGCACAGTGATGACTCTGTGAAGGAAGTATTTTTCTCGGAAGCAGCTGATGCCTTTCTTTGGCTTCCCCTTTTCTAACAGAAAAATACAGTTTACCTAAAAGCAGATACGAGAATGTTAGGTCTGCCCTCCATCTTTAATTTGCCTTGGAGAGCTTAAAAGAGAGGGAGAAATGCACGCAGCCAGTGTCAGAGATAGGTGGAAGGTGAAAACTGAGTACAAAATGGATGAAAATAAATTGTTTCAATTATTCAAATTAATTTTAAGAAAAATAGTCCTAGAAAATGTGAAAATCATCTCAGAGACCATAATTACGTTTCTTGACATATGTATATCTTTTTTCTGAAATTTTAATACTTACCACTCAGTTTGAAAATTGCAAATCAAGAGCCTGAATGCCAGAGCTTGCCAGAATTATAAACTATCAATAGCCCTTCCAGAGGACAATGAGAATACTTTGTTGTTTCTTTGATAACAAATTTGTTAATTTTAATGGTTATCTTCAAATTCAATAGCTCAGAAACCAGGGGGGTTCTCTTCTTCATACAGGCTTCTGTATGAAAAGATGGGAAAGGCTGAAATCTATCAAGTTTAAAATTCTAAAAGACTTGACAGTGGTCACTTCAGTTTACCAAGCACATCACCCTTTGATTAATAAGTGAGTAACTTTCAAATGCAAAGTATTTTTGTAAGTGTTTTTATATTTTCTTGCATGCCAAGTAGTTTTAAGGTAATTAGTTTAAGTTTTGTTTTAGTATTAAATTGGATATGAACATAAATAATAAAAAGGTTAGTAAACATAAAATGTGGGTAAAACATATAAGTAGAAATGTAATTTAGGTAAGTCTCAATGTGTGTTACTAAACAGTTGTGGTGCATATCTGCAGATGGAACGAGGACTGATGGTACAAGGTAATGTGATCGGTCAGGGTAAGGGGAGGGTATACCAAATGATATTAACTACTGAAAACTGGCAGTTACTTAGGGAAATAACTGAAAATCCCACATGCAAGATAAAAGTAAAGGTGATTTTCTTTTATGCTGGCTTTATACTATAACCAATATAAATGATTAAAATTGCTTTATGTCTCCACAAGAACCATCATAAAAATGAATAAAGCTGGTAGTGGGGAAAAACTATGCAAGACTTTGGTCTTTGTACTGCAATATAAATGATGTAAAGGTCTTATAAGTATGTGTATACAAATACGTATGCGTGTTTCATTGAATTACGAAATTAAAATAACTGACTTTTATAGATTAAAAACCACATTCTCTCATTCTTAACACATTCCAAAGGTTTAGCAAATTATGTGCCAGAAATGTTCAAAGCAGCTGCAACTTCCTATGCCTTACCCACATTTCCTAATCTCTTAACAGAAGAACAGGAGAATTATTTTCTTCTGTGTGATGTTTTACCAGAAGACAGATTACTTAGAGAACAGCTTCAGCAAAAGAGACTGGTAAGAAATTACTGTTGTTTCATTTTTTGAGGTAAACAGTTCCGTCGTGTAATATATGGTAACTTAGTGGGCATTTAAAGTGAAAGCATTTTTTGGTAGACTGCAAAATACTGATTTTTTTATATTTTTTTAAGCTCATTTCCCTAGCTGCTGCACAAACATACACAAACTCATCTATAGATTTTTCCTTGGAATAAATTTACAGGTTGTATGTCAGTGTTCCACACGGGTGGAAAATACGCCCAGAGCACTGAAAAAGGCTGAGGGTGCTGAACATTTTTTCTTCTTGCAAGAATCTGCAATGCATTGACACAGTCTTTTGTGTAATAATATACACGTAGGGAAATTAGCAAAATAAAACTCAGTGTGCGAGACTGTGAAAAGGGAAGGTGATACTTATTTACAAAATCTTCAAGCAAGTTGTTTTTGTGTATTCACGCTCTCTTACCCAGGTTTCCTTAATTCACACTCGCATACTCACAAGCACCACAGTGCATGAGTGGAGGAAGTCTGACCAAATATTGTTTCTGTGAGGCGCAAAGGACAAGAAATGCCAGCTGTTGAGTCCTCATGAATCGCTCTGGTTCTTCTCACTTGACGATGGCAACCTAGTGTTTTGGACAGACCTCTCATATCTTTTAGGAGTTGTCAGTTCTGGATGAGTGGTCCTTCTCGTTAAGCTTTTGCTGACTTCAGCTTCCATAAGTCTTAGTCCAGGTTGCTGACCACTGAGTTTTTTTCTTGTTTTCTTGTCTGAAGAATGCATCTGTAGTCTGTTTTTGCTGTTGGGCTAATTTAAAAATGAATGTTATGTGATACATAGCAGCCTTCTTGCTGGTCTCCTTGTGTTAGGATGCAGGGTCTTCTGCTGGCAGGTACTGTGAGGCATTAGAGTTGCAGGCTTTATATAAATATGTTCCTCAGTTTACTGCTGGTGGCTAGGTCCTGGGAATTGTCAACACAGGCTTTTTAGTTACGCTGTTTCTTCTGTTGTGTTGCTATTTACAAGTCCATATACGCACACAGCATTGCAACTAAAGACACTTCAAATCTTAAGCATTCAGAACAAAGGAGATGCTTGCAGAAAACAAATTCTAGTCCCCAGGAAGATTGGGATTGGCAGGCAAAATGCATTTGGTTCTACTACCCTGTGAGTGCTGTTTCAGTTTGCTGGCTAATGTTCTGCAGCTCTCAGCACATGTCAAGCGAATCCCTGGAACCTGTGGAGTATGTACAAGTCTTACACAGCTCTCCATAGGATCCCAGCTCCTGCAAAGGAGAATTGTGGTAGTTCTGCCACTGAGGATTTTCCATGGATTTGGAGTTGCCTCAGCTGAAATCTTCATTCCTGTGTAGGTCCATTGGATTGGCATGGACTCAGAACAAAGCAGCTGATGCAGTCATGCCTAGCATGCTTCTCTTCCATTTCAGTGTAGGAGAAGCCATCCTGGATCAATAAAAAAGGTTTGTCTAGATCAGTATCTTATCCTTGACAGCAGCAAATTGTCTATGGTATTTGCCCTCTTCTGATCTGGTGGTGATTCTTTCTCAGAATATTCTGGTAGTCTCCAGCCATTGGCAGCTCAAGAATTTCCTAATTCAGCAACATTGTATCTATGTTTATTAACACAACAGATTTTTCTTTCATGAACCTCCAACTCTGAACCCACACAAGCTTCCAGTATCCACAGCTTCATAGAATCATAGAATGTTTTGGGTTGGAAGGGACCCCTAGAGGACTGCTTCCTGCAGCAGTGAGTTGCAGCTTAACTGCGCACTGGCAGAGAACCATCTGTTTGGTCCTTTTGAAACACCTGGCTGTTTTGTGTATTAGAAGAGGTAGTGAACAATTCGTCCTTAATCTTACCCAAACCATTCATGAGTTTTCTCCTGATTTATCTACCTTACATTATGTCTTTCATTAGTCATGTGCTGAAGTGCACTCTCATGGCAAAGAAGGCCAACAGCATCCTGGGCTACATTAGGAAGAGTGTTGCCAGCAGGTCAAGGGAGGTGATCTTTCCCCTCTACTCAGCACTTGTGAGACCACATCTGGAGTGCTGGGTCCAGTGCTGGGCTCCCCAGTACAAGAAAGATATGGACTTACTTGAGCAAGTCCAGCACAGGGTCACAAAGATGGTTAAGGGACTGCAACATACAAGGAGAGGCTGAAAGAGCTTGGACTGTTAAGCCTGGAAGACAAGGCTCAGGGGGTATCTTGTCAATGTCTATAAATATTTGATGGGAATGAAGAAGAGGGAGTCGGATTCTTCTCAGTAGTGCCCATCAACAAGACAAGAAGTAACGGGCATGAATTAAAAATCAGGAAATTCTCTCTGAAAACAAGAAAACACTTTTTTACTGTGAGGGTGGTCAAACAAATAGAACAAATTGCCCAGAGAGGTTGGAGAGTCTTCATCTGTGCAGATATTCAAAACATAACTAGGCAGAGTCCTGGTAACCAGCTCTAGGTGACCCTGCTTGGGCATGGGGGTTGGACTAGTTGCTCTCAAGAGGTTCTTTCCAACCTTAGTGATTCAGTGATTTGAGGTTGAGGATGCTGCCTATTTGGTGGTTCTTCACTGTACATCACTGTTGCACTTCTCTGTACCTTTTCCAGTTCCCTATAATCCCTCTGAGGTTGTGAAAGACATCTTGAATATTGCATGTGGGCATGCGGTGTCATAACGATGTTCATTTCCCAAGCATATATGATGTTGTTTGTGGCTTTGAGGAAGGAAAGAGGGTCGTGATTGAGCATGCAACTAATGTTTTCGTAGAGCTATCTATTGTAATAGTAACTCCTGGCTGCTACACATCGGACTGTACTTTTTCTTTTTTTAAAGGGCATTTGTTTCTGGTTTGTGTTGTTTTGTGCTATGCAGTCCTATTCCAACTAGGCTTCCTCTCTGCTGCCAGTGTCAAGGGAGTGCAGAGTCTGTTGGCAGGTGAGCTGTCTCATCTTTGCAAATAGACATTTCCTCAAATTCAGAAGAGAGTGCAGGATTTAGCCCAAAGCAAGTGCTGGTTTTGTTTACAGAGTAATTGAGTTAGAAAAGAAAGAGGTATGCGTTCTTATTATGATGTGAAATAACCTTTGCTATTAAAACAGTTTTAAATATCAGAATTATATCTTCCTTTTTTACAGAAGGATTTTATGAAATCGAGCTGCAGCTGTAGTTGGGGCTAATGGAGTCACCACTTTAGTTACAGCAATAAAGTCTGTTTATTTTTTCATTTCCTTTTGCTGCAATCTGAGTGTTGACTTGCAAGTTAAATAGTTATTTTGCTTTGCAAAGTCTTTTACCTCCAGACAAGTCCAGCAATTAAGAGTGAGCTGGCAAATGGGCTCATGTGAGTTGCACAGAATAAAGACCAGAACTATACAACTTTCGGTGATTTTTCTGCAGCCTTTGAATCCTAACTGCTGTCTCCAACAGAAAGCCCAAACAAGGACAAATGTTGTCTTTAAAATGTGCTAGCTGAAGCATTTCATTTTGCAGTTTTGAAACTCCAGTTTAGGAATATTTCAGGCTGTATTGCAGCAGGGGAGCCAGCCAAGGTGGATGTCGTGCAGAGACATTATGGTGACTGTGATGTATTGAGGGAGGCCAAGGAATGAGCCTGAACTAGGTTAGAGAGCACAGCTTGCTCAAATAGCTGACAAGGCTATGCAATACAAAACAGATACGGTCTTTTGGAAAAGCACAGGCTTGACAAAGAATTTGTAGTTGTGAACAGTACCAAGCAAGGAAGTCCTGGCAGCAAAACTCAAGGTGCTAGGAGGGGCAGGGTGAGTATAAGCCACTTGGGCTTATCTATAAGATTCTTCTAAAAACCCCCAAACCTGTTTTTTGAAAATACACACTTCCTAACACAGCACTGACCTTGTCTTGCTGTCGTGTTTACAGCTATTCTCCTGTCATGTGACTGGCAGTATTGGGTGAAGAGGCTACTCTTCCTCCCAATACATAGACCCTGAAGAGAAGTCTTCACCAAAACTGGAAGAGGGACTCTGCTATACTGGCTTCCCAGGATGAGCTGTTTGTGTGATCCCCAGTTTGTCACAAGCTTAAGGTTCAAGAAGTTGAAGCTATGCACTGGAAGAGATTGAGATGTTAGCCTGATTTAGTGTAATGCAACGTTGTAAGTGCTTACAGAGTAGCTAATAATGTCAGCATGTTAATACCTATATCTGAAATCCTATAGGTCCTTCTTTGCCTTTGTTCGGTATTTAATTGCTTTTCTCAAGCACTCTGGAACCTTGCCCATCCTCCGTGGGTTTTTGAAGACTAGTCACACTAACGGTCAGAAATCATTTTATCTAATTCCTCAGACTCTTGGGTAAACTCTGTCAGATTTGAATATGTATATCATCCAACTTTTAACCCTTTTTTACCCTTTTCTGGTCTCAGTTCTTTGTTTCTTTTGTTTTAAATGCATTTCATTAACATTTGTGACATAATTAACCTCTCCTGCAGAGACTGAAGCCCTGAATATTGCAAGCATTCCTTTTTTGTCTGTGCTTGGTCTCTTCCTACATAAAGTAATGGATCTCTGCTTTTCTTTGCCCTTTTCTTCTAATGTATTTGGGGGTGGGAGGAGGATATTTTTTGCTGTTCTGTTTTACTGTGTTAGCCTGTCTCCATCTTCTTTTGGTTGTCTTAGTTCAGACACCTTTCTCCTGCTTCAGCTTGGCAGCCTGTGGTACATGTCTACTGTAATTTCAACCCTCTTTTTCTTTTCATACATCTTTGCACAGTTACTTAGTTTCCATCATATCATGAAACTCTTCCTCCCTTTTTTAATTGACTCAGCTTCCCGAACAGGCTGTGAAAATGTCTTCTACATCAGTGTCACAACACTTTTCAAAGCCTGAGTCGCCTGACCTGTCATTGATTACAGCCTCTTCAAGTGTAGGTTCTAGCCTCTATCGATTCAGTAGCGGAGTCAACTCAAGAAGAGGAGCAGTAGGGAAGAGAGGAAGAAGCTAAGAGTAAGTGGGACAGACAGCAAGGGGAACAGTTCCTTACAGCCATCCCAGTTAGTCATTCCCACTGTTCACTTTGCACTCGAGCTCTGCAGACTAGGCTGGAATCAAGGATAAGGTACAGTAAAAAACATTTTCCCTATTTCTAAGAGACACCTTGCCATACAAAATAAGAGTCAGGAAAATGCACCTCAGAGGTTTCACGTAAATTTATAACACTCGTATTGCAATCCTGAGACTTTTGCCAATTCATTATAACACCAGTTAAGTTATAGTTTGGTCTTTGTACTCATTCAGTCTGCCTAGGATCTGTGGTTCAGCAGATCATCCAGCTTGTTCTCCTTCTTACATCCTTTCCCCCTCACCACCACCATTTTCTTCCCAACCTCCTGTTTTTCCAGTTGGTCACAACTCTGATTTCTCTCTGATTTTTTTGTTGCTGTCCTTTCAAACCTAGTTTAAAGTCTTCCCACTTAGCTGACAAGCTGATGTCCTAAGATGCTCTTTCTCTTCTTTGTCAGAGGGGCCGCTGGTAGCCTTTGTTTCCCCAGGCATATGACGATATTCTTAAATGCTCCCCATTTTGTCACTGTTTCCATAGCTATATATATTTGTCTCCAGAAGATGTCGATCTGTGCCTGGGCCTTGAACTCAACCAAAAATATTCAGGAAAATGCTACCCGTTCCTTTTCCTACCTCATTCTGGTTCACAGCGTTCTCTTATCTGAGTATCTAGTAAAAAGTCAGGCATGCCCACTTGGGTGATCGGTCTGTACCGGATGGAGCACTCTCAGTTTCATCTCCAGATAGGCAGCATCTCTTGGAAGATAACTGGTCATTGCCCCATTACTTTCCTCTCTTCTCTGTCCCAATAGTGGGTCTCTAATGCCATCATCCTTCATTCCTTAGTGACCAGTTTTTGACATGCCAGTCTGTCTAGCCAATGGGGCTCTGTTTGTGACATTCCTGAACTATGTATGAATTTTCACATTCACTGAATGAAAGGGAAAAGTGCACAAAGTAGTCAGCAAGCACGTGTATGTTGGATGGTGTGACAGCTGGCTTCAAAAAAGTTATGTTCTTCAGACTGTACGTCCTATCCTAACAATTTTGTTGTATTCCCATGCACGCTTTGACTAAGCCATTTCCTGAAGGGCTTCTCCAGCAGGCATCTCTGATAATATTAAACAAAAGGCACTCTTCTTGAAATATCATTGGAGAGGACATGATTACAGAGTTGGAAGATTATTTTTCTCTGTACTCAAGAGGCAAGAGACTACTATTTGAAGTGGGCGAACGGAATACAGTGATCAGTAAGGAGAGAAGCTCAATATAGAATTTAGGAGACAAGCTATTGATATACAGCTCAGATTGCAGGTCCTCGGAGAGACATGAAGTTTCTGATACCATGATTCTTTGTAAATATTTTTCCTATTTAGCAGCTACAAGCACGATCTGAAGCTCATCAGCCAATCTTTGAGGAAACGGTAGACACAAAACCAAATGTATTTCTCTTACTCCAAGAGTAGTTTATCCTAGTGGTGTATATAATTATCAAATAATGTGGGTGACAAGATTTTAGAGACCGTAGTACATCTCAAGTGTCACCAGCCCTGGTCGTTGTCTCAGTGTACTGTGCTGGTTTGTTTTATTGCCAGTAAAGTGTTTAAGCAGCTTCTTGTTGTGATCTGTCAGCATGATTTTTTTGTTTTGGTTTGTGTTTTTTTTTAACCGTAATCTGTTTCACTTGCTTCCTTTGCCTACAGCAATAGCTAGTTTCTGTGAGCACTCAGCAGGGGAGTGTAACTCTTATTTAAATTGGAAGAAACTACAACTAAAGATACACACTGTGTGTTTGAGAGATCACCTAGGAGAGCTTGAAAAAATATGTATTCTTATTGTGAAGTCTCTTACCATGTATTATTTAGATCCAAATTGACACCCACATTGCTATCTCTGGTAGCACCTTATTTCTCAGGCAGACACTCAGATTTCAGTGTTATTAATGAGTCCGTTATCACAACAGAAGGAATGCGGCCTGTGATCAAGCACTCTTCACAACAGTGTGACTGAGTGCTCAGATGTTTGAGTCCTTCACGCTGTAACATTTATGGTTTCCTCTTCAAAGAAACATCTTTAGGCAAACTGCCTCCCCGGAGGATATAGCACCATTTATAAAAAGCTGTCATTGGAACTTCTCTTAAGTGATCATTTGTATAACATGCTGTCTTTCTAGTCTCTTGCCTAGAGAGGATGAGAGTGAAGGACCAGAACTGCCAAGGCAGATGCCAGCAAGAACTCCAAACTACAACATGCTCTTGCCCCAATCCAGCCCAGTACTGAAATACTAAAAGTGGGACTACTTGTATGTCTTTGGACAAGAAACTTTAGATTTTGCCCTGTCAGGGCCTATGGCAGTATTATTTTTTTTTTCAGTCCTGAATATCTTAAAGAAGACACATACTGCAGTTAGTTCAATTTTACAGAGTGAACTGCAGAATCCTGTCCTCCAATGCACAAATGGGTCCCTGGACGGAGGAATGATAAATTCAGGTCTCACTGCAGTCAAAATCACTGCATGGTCTTGTCCCAAACTGCAGTGTAATCTGCCTCTATCTTGGAGCTAGAGAAGTACTTTCAGCCTTAATTTCTTATGTATCCAAAGTGCTGTGATTATAAAGAAACAGGATTTGGAGAAAGAAGTATATTTTTGTTGGACTGATGTAGTTGGAAAAAACAGGCAAAATTTTTCCTTCAGGTTGGAATAAAAAGCAGCAAAACTTGTGCTGAGTACTGGTTGTGAATGGTTGTTCTGTGTCAGTGATCCAAGCCATGCATTTAAATAGCTACGTAAATTATTTATGAGGGCCCTGTTAGTAAACGAGTTTATAATAAAAAATAGCAGTGGTCTGACAGCAATGAAGACAATTTAGCATCTGGCATACAGTATCTGTTGGAAGGAAGGGTAGCAGGAATCACAATATCAGAAAAGTCTAATGTGCCATAAAACCAACTGTCCTGAGTCCATAGCTTTTGGCATTTGATGGAGTTAGGTTTTCGTCTTACCTTTTGAAGGCATTTTGTATGTCACGGATGTCTCTTGAACTATAGACCAGAGACTTAGCAATTGTTTAGGGAAAAGTGCTTACTAGCTGCAAGTATGCGGTTTTCATCTTTTACTGATTATCAGTGTGAATTCTTGCTGATGCATAGTGCTTAAGCACTTCTGGAAAAAAAAAAACGGGTAATTTCTTCCAAAATATTGCTTCCTAGGAGAGGAACAGGCACATTTTTTTTCAGGCACATTTTAAATTACCACCTCCTAGGAGAAAGTCTGCACTCTTTACAACCTCAAACTGAGCGTCTTGAATGTGCAGGGCATTTTTTAGACTCCAAATTACAAATTGTCATGCAAATGATCAAATTTCTTTTTTATTAGCAGTTTAGTGCGCTGATATATTTAAAGATGATCATTGGTATAAACCCTTGCATGTCCTTACCATGCTTTTTTTGTTTTATTAGTTAAAACACAAAATAGATAGTATTTTGTAATTTGGTTGGATTTTTTTATGGTAGATCACCCATAGAGTAGAAAGTATATGACTGAGAGCTGTAGAAGAGGGTTTTTTCCAGACAGAAAAAAGGGGAATTGGATTAAAACTGAATTTGATTTTATTGAATACTTCAAGTACTCCTGCAAAGCAACTATATTTTTGTTGCATGTAATTGTGATCAGTAATATCCAGCTTCCATTTGCCATGTTTGAAGATGATCAACCACTTTAGAGAATTTTCCTAAAGCTATTCCATGGGAGGCTGCTAACTGCTGCAGTCATATCTATGGCTTATTTGAGCTAGGCTCTGTCTAAAAATGTGCTTCCAAGATTTTGTCATCTAGCAGTACTTACTTTTGACAAAGCCTGGTTGATCTCATGAGCTTCATGTGCTTGTGGGGGCAAAGAGTTTAGACTAAAAACCTCTGTAACTGAAGTTCTGCTTTGTATCAGTGGAGATATCTGTTCTGTCAATGGTTGTTTCACACCTAGTTTGACAGCCTCCCATGAAGTAATGGATTTCGGAGTGAGAGGTGGCAACTCATAGAATATGGCAGAAAGAGCGGAGGACAAATAGCCGTCAGAACATCTCACAAAAGATAAAAAGAGATGATGGGGTCAGGAATTATTCAACAAACTTTATCAATATTGTAAACTATTTTCCTAGTATCAAGGTATGGCATTTGATTCACTTAGTTTTGTAGTGTTCTGGATTACCTTTTCTGTCTGTGCCCAATTCTTTTATTCATTATGGAAAAAGAAAACTAATATATGTGTGTTTTGTGATCTGTTTACTTTTTCCTCAAGTGACTTTGCCCTCTCATTCTCTGACATTTTGATATGACACAGTATCCTAAATGAATTCTGGAAAATATTCATGGCTGAAATGTTTTGGGGGTTTTTTGTCTTAGTATCAACCATGAATTAATGCTAACAGCCCCAACAATTCCAACGGGTTGGAAACTGGTGCGGGTATTAAATTAAATTACTCAATTCCTGTCTCATAACTTCAGTTTAAGCTTGATTTTCATTACAAGCTGAAAGTTATTGTAATTGCTATTCTCCCTTCAGAGTCCCAGGAATGGAGCAGAGGTGGAAGGATGTTTGGGAGTGTCTGTAGGGAAGAAGAGCAGACCTCTTTCTTTAAGCTGTATTTGACTTGAACCAGTGCTTTTAATTCCTCACTTGTGCAAGTACCAGGTTTGCTTGCTGGCTCAGAAAGCTCCCTTTAGAAATGAATGATGCCAGCATCTGCTAAAAGGAGTGTCTGCCTTGGAAAATATTTTTTAAACTCCGTTGAGTAAATTGATAAAGCAACGATGCTGGGTTAGTCAGAGCTTCCCAGCTGCCGAGCGTGGTGGTGGTGTAGGGGCAGACAGGAAGGGTGAGAGCGCAGGGTAGCAGGAGCCCCGTCTGCATGGAGGATGCAGTATGCTTCTCCTTCCCCCTCAGGCACAACTGGGACCAGCAGCACACCAGGGCTCCGGTGAGCAATTTGTATGAAATGGGAATCTGGCAGCCAAATATTGCAGCACATTTTTTTTCCCCCTCTTCATAGAATACAATTAGGAAGCTGCGTTGGCATAACGTTAATGGGGGGGTGGGTGTGTGTGTGTGTGTGTGTGTTTAAACCCTTGCTATGTTAATGATTGAATTGCACGTGGTATCTTTTTATTTTCTTTTAGATTGTTTCTAGTGCCTTTTACAAAATATATAAACTATACACGCAGGCACCTCCACATTCAAGGGCAGCCACACTGCATCAGACGTGCTGCTGCGCGCGGAGAGGTGACAGCTACGAGTAGCAGAGAAAGCCCCGGTTGTTACCGACGTGCCGTGGGGTCTTCACTGCCCGTGCGGAGCAGACAGATAGATATCCTTACTTAATTGTGTCTCTGCTGAAGGGCTCTCACAAGATGCGTTATGCTCCATTTACCTCTTTCAAGAGTCAGCCCTAAAAAATAGGAATTCATATTTCTGTTAGTTGACGTTTTGCATAACGCAGCGGGACGTGAGCGGATGTGGCCTGGAATTTGAGTATAGGCGCTGCTGAGCATGACTCCAACAGAAAATGTGCACCTTGTAGCGCAAAAGCAAACAAAAAAGCCCCAGGATCTGCATTTTCAGGGTAGCACACTCTTAGCTGATGTGCAACAGCTACAGCTCCCAAATTGTGTAGTTGAATATGGGCCCTAAAAGGGGCCAAGGCACTGGGGTGTGGTGTGGTAGGTCCACACCAGCCTATCCATGCTGCAGGACACGTTTGGGCCTGTAATGATGATAGCTCAAGCCTTCCTCTCATTTCTTTTTTTTTTTTCCCTTTCTTTCTTTTTTCCTTTACTTTTCTTTCTTTTCTGCCTTCTATGGAGCTTACCCAACAGGCATAGCTGAATGTGAATTTAGATGTAGACTGTGGGCAAGTTTGGGCATTAATCCACACAAAAAAGGTGCTAAAGAGGTAGGTGAGAAACACAAAGCTCCACTGTTGCAGGCTCTAAGGAGATAAAGAGATTGAGAAAATCCCCTAAGAAATTCAGAGATTCAGTCAGGATCCCAAATGTCAGAAAGCAGGCAGTAGCACCTCTACATTGCACAGAAAATAAATCCCCTACCAGTTATCAGTACTTAAAAAACAAGTACAGGATAGTGTATTGCCAGGCTAAAAATATGCTAAGTTTTAATCCAAACACCGATTCTGCCATGTCCCGGATGATTATGGCCTTTCCATCTGAAGTGTATAGTAACTCCACAATATAACTACACTGCTGCTGTTACAGCACCAGAGAAAATCACGCAGTTCCATGATTTTCTTGTTGTTAGGAAAATTGTGGTCAAGTGTTGCGAAGTGTGTAGCCTCCCCTGTTGGTCTACATTAAACAGGACCAGTGGTAAAGGCAATCAGCTTCTCCTTTTCCCTGAGTTTATTACGCGCCATAGCTCCTTGCAGGAAAACTGCCAAGGCTCTTGTCATTGTTCCGTGTTATGAAAAAGTCCTCTAGATTGCCCGCAATTAGCCATGTAAAATTGAGTTTATCATTCCACTGGGTGTTATGTGGTTGCCCATAAACTTGCTGTCTGATACTAGAGGTAAATCTGAACCTAAGTTGAAACAATAAGCTGATATGTTATATACAGAGTCATTAAATTTTATTGTGTATTTGTTTCTTGCACCTTGTATAATATCTGGAGAATTTTAATGGAACTTGACTGGGCCACATACTGCCTTTGAAAAAACTTGCAATTTTTGTGAGGATGCACCCTCAAAAAATACTAACATCTGGTTTGTGTCAGCAGCACATTTAAATTTTGTATGTTCACTGCTACCAGTAAGGACAAAGAGGTATAATAAGCTTATGTGATGGAATTATCATTGTTTTTTATCTGAATAACTGTAACTCTTTCTTTTCATAGAGAGAAATTCTAGAACAGCAACAGCGAGAGAGATATGACATAAGTTTTCATAGTATGTGTATGTTCTGTGATCAAGAATTCACGGGAAACAGGTTTGTTTATTGACTTTTTTTATCTTTTCATATCTGCTTGGGATTTTTGTTTGTGGTTTTACTGTCATCAAACCATCAAACATCAAGCCTAATGGTACAGCTCCAAAGATAGAATTATTTTTAAGGTATAGTTTAAGTATTTCTTTCAACTGCAGTGCCATTTTAAATAGACCCCATACACACTTCTCAATCCTTTAATTATTCCAGTACAACTTTTTATACTGCACGGTAAGCTGGAGTTGAGAACTGAACCATTTTAAAGAGACACAGTTTTTTTGTGGCAAAGAGAGCTGTTTAAGCGAGTATGGCTGTTAAAGAAGTATTTCTATCCAATTACACATTTTCCTGTTTAAGCCTCACCGAGCCAGTGTGAATTTGAAGACTGAATGAAAAAGAGGGCAGGAAAATTAGAGTGACAACGGAATGCTTTGCATCAGTCAAGTGCAAGCAGGAGCCGCAGTCAAGTCCTTGGTCTGATGAAAATTTGGTTTTATGCAGTACACCTGTTTCAGCTGGAGAGACTTGAGTCTTATCCCTGAATGTCTGTTTGCATGGGAAGTTCTCGTACTCTGCAAAGGTACCAGAAAGAACCTGGGGTCATGTCCCTGCAGGTCTTCCCAGTGTTGTGTGAGTGTCCTATTCTCTTTACTGCCTGGTGTAGTGAAGTTCACATCATTCAGCGCCAAGAACTTCAACCTCCACTTACTCTTGGGTTTCACAGAATTTTCACGTGATTTGAAAATCGTGCCTGGACTATGGTAAAAGTAAGGCCCAGCAGAGTTAACACTTGGATGTTTCTTTAGTTCCCTAAACGCAGAAGTTGAGGCACCTAAGGAATTAAGCAGTATACCTCTATTAGAAAAATAACTCACTTGAACATCCATTATGTTTGTTCATGCCTATTTCTGAGTGCTGTTTGTATTGCTAGTGCTGTGTGAAGCAATATGGATGTAAAAGCGTATCACACCCAAGAATTTCTGCTTTGTTAACCAGCATAGAGAAAACTGATAAATGGCTTTTTAGGTTGTTTCTCAAGACGGTTGTTTGAAACATGCAATTTGCTTATTCAAATTAATAAATGAGCTTTGCTAACAGTGAGGGTCAAAACAAACTATATTGTAATTTTCATTCAAAGGATTATGTTTCATGCATGCGGATTAAACAGTTGAAATGTTACTGCATGTTCAGCAGAGCTGAAATTGAAAACTTCCTATTTCAATAAAATTGCATTTTTTTTTCTAGCAGTGGCAGCAACACTATTAGTGTTTATTTAATGTTGGCTTTTATGCATTCTTAGAGCAATTGGTTTATTTGAAGTCACTAATTGAATAATTCTCATATGTATGCAAAAATAGTAATGTTCTTTTTGAATGTCTTTTGTAGATCTGTCCTTCTCAATCATATGGCAAGAGAACATTCTTTTAACATTGGGCTGCCAGATAACATTGTGAATTGCTGTGAGTTTTTGGCTGTATTACAGGAGAAGCTCGACAAGTAAGTAGTTTTTCATTTGTTTTTTTTTTTTTAATGGACTTAGGTCATATTTCTTTTAACCTTGGCAATAAGTTGAGTTAAAATTAATTCAACATTCATAGTTAGTTAAGAACAAACAAAGAGAAAATGTAAGCTTATTGTGAGTGTTCTTAGAAGGCTTTTTGTTGACTTACTGAAAGCTAATTCATAACAATTTGTAGTATGTGTTTGCTGGAAAAACGGAGTCACTCACAGTGCTTCAGTTGTTAGGCATTGCAGTTTCCATTGACATCAATAATAGCTCGTCCCTTTTTCTCATAACTGTTAGAGTTAATGTTCTTCTTAATCATCATAACAATATTTTTGCTAAAAAACTCTTTAATCACTGAATGTAGCGTTCTTATGCCAATCTTCATTTGCCTCTTTATATATTGATAACATGGGAAGTTTGTTCTCTCCCTTCTCTGCTGCTTACAGAGACCATCCCAGAGCAGAAGGGGAAAGCCAATGTATATGCTGCCTCAGAAACATGAGATGGCTGAAGCAGTTAAATTGGAATTTGGGAAAAGAATTTGGGTAGCAAAGAGCAAGAAACTCTTCACTTTGGGTTTCCTTTGCAAGTATCTGAGTGCCCTTTGTGGATTTTGTAAATGGGACAATATGAAGTATGCCACAAATATAAATTGGGCTCTAGCAGCAAATAGGCTTCCTTAAGAGTTCAACTGTAGCTTTAACAAGTTTATTAGATTTTGATACAATCTGTAATCAAAGACTGAAGGAGAAATTTGCCTCCATCTTAGGTTTAGTTAGGAAAAGCCACAGAACACTGGGATTTGTGAAAATTGGGGTATGGATTAGATTAAAAAACCTTCCAAGTAAATTTAAGATCCATTGGTTTGTACCTCTGGAAAAAAAAAATTCAAAGGATGGGAAAGCCAACAGTGCTCTCTAATTTAGTGTTTAGCCTGACAAAGAATGTACAGTCGCAACAGATACAGGTTAACTTCTTCCAGAAATAAAGATGTATTAAGAATGCCTTTTATGTTGTCATAGGTGTTGCTTAATGCACTGAGGTACCCTGCTCACTGATAAATTGCAGCTTTACCATGTATCAGTAGGACCTGAAGGTTTCATTTAGATGGAGGTTTCTCAAAGCCAGTCCTTTCTGTAGTTAATACACATGCTGAAATTGCTTCCACAGCAGTGAAAGGCTGCTCCTCCCACTGCTAAGAAAAGACTTAATAGTTTTGCTAGTAGAATAGTGCCTGAAAATATTATTAAGAGGTAAAAAATCTTGTTTCAGGCAAATAGAATGACTACATTGTGTATGCTGAGGAAAAGCGTTACTTACTCTTCCTGGGAATGCCTTTCACAAGTAGAGCAAACACTTTGCTGCTAACAGGTGGAGCAAAGCAGATATTAAAATTCATAGACATATTCTGCCATTGGACCTACGATTCACCAAGGCAATATTTAGATTTTGAGGCTGCAGCACAAGGAGAACTCAAAACTTCCTTAACAGTAAGCCTAAATGTTACAGCAGTTCTTGGAAGGCAAAAAGATACTGAGAATCCTGAATTGCTGCTCCAAATGAGAGCTGAGGGGAATCTGGATGCATCTTTGCTGAAGGAGTATGAGGGTTTTCAGGGTGTAGGTACAGACCTTCTAGGCACAATATCAATGCTTTTTGTGGGGGCAAATGCTTGAGTAAGAAAATAATTTTCTTCTTCGACATCTATATCTTAAACCCTGGGGAAATCACAGAAGAGCCTGACCCAGACACTGTTAAAATTCCTTCTGACTGTACAATCAAGCATGCTTTCATCTGTGAGTAAAGGAAAGAAAAAAGAAAAGGTGATAGTTGTAATTCAGAGCTATTGCATTTTTTTAATATCTGTGGGGTTTGTGTCTTAAAATACTGTCATTTATCCCTCCCATCAATTTTTTTTTCCTGCTAATCTGCATTTCCAATACAAAAATATAATGCCACAGTTACAAAGCTTTTATTTCATGAAAAATTATTTTCTAGGGGTTTTCCTGATCCCCTTGCAAAGATAATTTTTCAAACAGCCCAAGAAACTGTCTCCTATCTGGGTAGGATATGTAAGCCATCACTATAAGAAAAATGTTTTAGCACCTTTGCTGACTAGAGGCTCAAGACCTACATCCATTAAACAAGGGTGTTCCTGTAAGCTCAGGGCTCTGCTGTGTCTCTGCCAGAAAAAAATGACCATCATCGATTTGAGGGAGAATTGCCTATTTGGGCTGAAATGCAGATTACTGTCCTCATAGCTCATTGTCTGAGTCAAGAGATTTGACTTAATGCTCTATAGGCTCAACTTCCAGGTGTCAGTTGATACTACAGTGGAGACAACAGTTATTTTATAGTGCTCCTAATAAGATAATTTAAGACAGCGTGTGTACTTCTGTTTTGTTTGAGTTGCTCTAGATGACATCCTGTGGTAAAATTCTCATTTGTAATGAATGTTTCCCCCTTCTCAAGTGATGTGAGTGTATATATAATTCATGTTTATGTATGTGTATATAAGTATGTACATATATGTATGTGTATACATATACATGAATTATTATGAGTGTGTGTGTGTAAATTTATTTACTAAATTTGATTTCTCAGGATTTCAAAACCCATTGATCACCCCGGCAAACTTTTATTTACCTTCCCTGTTGAGTTAGAAGTATAAAACTTTCTGTTTAGCTAATTTAAATTGTTTTTAAAGATATGTAGCACATTTAGAGTTCATTCTTTTTCACTCTGAATTACAAAGAAACAGTTACTGGTAGAATGGATGCCAGTATAAGTGCATGCTGAGTTAAGAGGTCACATGTTGACCAATCAGCACCCCTCCCATGCCCTTGGTAGGACAATTTGGGGAAATCAGAATTTTCTCCCACTTTGCATGCAGGGCAAATGGTAAACTTTTTTATTATCTACATTTTCATTTTATGCCATTTTGTTTCATTTTATGTGTTGCCTTACGGCGGAGGCGACAATACCATCCGTCCGTTGTG
>BOSO01002329.1:6516-28266 GCA_018403395.1 Gorsachius goisagi | reverse complement strand
GGGTTGTAGCCCTTTACCTCTTTCCATACATCGCGAGATCTTCCGCACGCCGTTCCCTACATTATGTCTCTGTGTTTCATTGACTCTATTGTGATGTAAAATTATCTTGTACTTTTTTTTTTTCCAAATAAACTTTCTTTTTCATTTAGCTTGCTCTCACATGCTTAGGATAAATCTTACTGGATGTATCTCCAGCTAATTTAGGGATATTATCTTGTTCTATTTTTGTTTTAACATGTTGACCTGTTTACCTTTTCTTCTTAGTTTACAGTGTTTATACTGTGAAAAAGTCTTCAGAGACAAAAACACACTTAAAGATCACATGAGAAAGAAGCAGCATCGCAGAATCAATGCCAAAAACAAAGAATATGACAAATTTTATATCATTAATTACTTGGTAAGTGGCTCTATGAATAATTAGTAAATTGACTGAAGAGATACAGACAATATCTTGTTAAAAGTGAGTAATTCCAAACCAGCAATTAGTACAAAGGTCAAAAATCAAATGAGGGACTCTTAAGAAATATGCTCATTTATGGTATGATGTTCTGGATACTTGTTAAACTAAGGAATAGTAAACATTTGTTGTTGAGAATAGATTTTGAGAGATGCAAGAATGCAGCTTGAAGAGGTGCTAATCATCATGTCATTAGTGCTCAGTCTCTGCTTTAATAACCAGAAGGGAAAATGAGATAAAGTAATGAAGTAAATGGAGGTCTAACTTGAATGCTATTGGCTTTGAGCTTGTTTTCTACAAACCTGAAGCTGGAAGTGCTCTTTGGAGTATAAATTAAATGCAAAAAGGAGGAAAATGAAAGATACATAGATGGACCAAAAAGTAAGTGTTTGTTTTTAGCCTCCAGGTAGGTGTATGTTGCTAGGTAGTAATATTTTTTATCTCAGGCCTTTGAGAGTGTGTATGCATGTGTGTGTAACAGATTTTCACTTGCTGTCTTCAACTTGTGATTATAGGAGCTGCTTCAAAAGCTGCTACATTCTGTGCCAGAAATAACTATATTTCACCTGAACTAGTCTTTGTGCCTTCTACGTGTGTGAATATCCAGGTTATAAATAGGCATCCTTGACTGTTTTACCTACTCTCTCCCTTTAATTTCTCTCCCTGGATTTTACCTTAAGACTAAGAACAAAAAGTTGTATGTTTAATGCTCTGTCAAGTACCTTCCACCCAAGATGGAGTGAATTCCCTCTGTGATCCTGTATACTTCCCTTCCAAAGATCAATGATCTGAGGCCTATATTTTCTTGTCTAGGTATTCAAATATCAGTGCTTTAAAAACTTTAAAAAATGTTGCGTGAGATTAAATTTTTCAGTAACACAAAATGTTAGGATAGTTCCTATGTAGCAGAAAGTCTTTGCTTTCAAAATAGCCTTTGGTAAACCCTCTATTTTTGCACAAAGGAGAAGATTAAAGGGAGGAAGTTTAATTTATTCACTGGGGCTTCAGTAGATTGGCCTTTACAAGTAAGGAAAAATAGCATTATTCTCTGCTGCACATGTGTAGTCTACAGTAGATTACATTAACGTGATAGGGTTCTTTTTTTTTTGAGATGAGTCTATATTCAGTGAATTCTAGATCTTATGCAGGGCCTGCTTTCTGTAATGACTTGACAGTGATTTTCCTTCCTCTCCTGCAGCACTTTGCAATTTACTAGAGGATATTTTTTTTAACGTGTACTATCAAGCTTTACTGACTTCTCAATGAGTCTTAAAGATCTGTGCTTCACATTGCTCTAAATGTCCAGGGGAATTACACAATTTCACAGACACAGACATGGATTAGATATCTTATCTGAAATTACAGATGTACCATTTCAAAATTTACTACTGAATTCATCTTGACCTAAAGATGTAGGCACACAGTGTATCTATTTTTTTTTATGTTTTCACAGAAAAGTTTGAATTTTGAGAATGTAACAAAGATCTTTCCATATGCCAGTTTGATGAAGTTTGTTTTCATCATACAGAGGCTCTAAGCCTAAGTAGGTCTGTAATGATAAGCATCAACATTTTCACAGTCTTAGCCACTTTGCTTTTAGGATGTGCACCATAAAGCTTTTCTATCGGCCACTAGATCTGAAGTTATTTAAATGGGTAGTTCTTTAGTACAACCATCTTACAGACATTATTGTCCTTTTTTTATGATTTTCCATTACATATTATCTTCACCAAGCACTGCGTAAAATAGTCTTATTAAGCTGGAACTGGCAGTTTCCTTTATTTTGTGGCTTTTGTACTGAGAGGTTTTAAGGGCTTTTTGTTCAGATGTCCTGAGAATGTCTGCTGAATTGCCTCATGATCTTCTGGCCAGTTCTTACTTGTGTTTTTAAGCTGATGGCAGAGCTCCCGTTGATTTCATTTAGAGCAGTAGGCTTGCCTGCCCTCTTCCTTTCCCTCCATTCTGTTTTTGGCTTCACTTGTGTTTCTAGTGCAGTTGTAAGAATCTTGTTTTCATAACATAAACATTTTATGTCTGTGTTTTGGTAATTCCCTCCCCTAAATTTCCAATTTGGCATAGCAATGAGTAATGTAAGTATAAATTCCTTTGTAAATATTCTGAGATTTTCTATGACTTCTGTCATGACCTACAAAATGCTTTGATTTGTCTACCCCCATATTATTGATCTGTTCTGTTGCTCACAGGTTAGTGTTAAGAGTATTACACGTGATCTTTAGTGGGAGTGGAAGCTTTTTTTGCCATGCGTATGTATAATAGATTTCTTTCATAAGCAAGTATCAAAAGTTTATTATTAGATAGTTACATCTGAGTGGGAATTTTGCAATTATGCAAATGACTTGAAAGGCAGTGGGGGTCACTTACCCAGTGGATTTGGAGGTCTTTTGTCAGTATTGGGTAAGTGTGGAAGATGATACCAATCCTATTTGGAAAGGCTTGAAGTATAAATTGAAAAAGACCAGTAGAGGGTGAAGAACTGAGCAGCAATGCATCCAAGATACATATGTAGGTTGCCTTATTTTTCTTTTGTCTAGAAGAACTTCCAGCCTAATATTCTTGTTTCTGTGCCTGTGTTAGCCTGTGGCCCCATGACTCACCTGGCACAAAGAGTGAAGTAAAAATGGCAAGGGAAGAACTTTTTAGTCTGTGGTGCTTGCTGGTGGCCATAAAAGAGCAGAAGACAGTATTAAAACTCTCTTATTCCCAGCTCAAGGAACAGAAGCGGATCCAGACTGACAGGGCCTTTCTGTGTTCACCTGATTGTTACCCGCAGCACTTTAAATATAGAGTATGCTTTGTAGTAAGCACAGATGTTTATTTTCAAATTGACTAATGGCATCTATCTGTAGTAATGTAACCACTATAATGAATGCGCTTATGACTAAGCTAGACAGCTGAAAATGGTACCTGTTACTTACTAGAAAACTTGTTTCATAAAGCCTTTACTGTTCCTCAAAGATAAAAAGATGTTTTCTCCTTATTGCCAAGCCCTAAATCATCGTTATTATCTGTTGGGGGGCAGAGGGATGTTTTGTTACGTGAGTTACTATTTATATTTAGACTGTTTTGATTTAAGCAGTGTATATTTTGTAAAACAGTAAAGGAAAACCCTTTATCAGTTGATGCTAGTTCAAGATAATAAAATCCCCCAAGTGGAGGAACACTTCATGTTAAAATTCATCGAATATCTATTAACGAATCTTGGGCTAAGACCATCTCTTCTATGTGATAAAGCATCTCTAAGTTCTGCGGCAATATAAAACAATTCAGACAGTCGCAGTAAGGCAGGTGAGAAGAAGGGTGAGAGGAAATGTGCAGGGGAAAGCAGCATCTGTTTGGAGTTTCTGAGCTCCACAGGCTTGGAACTACATTTGCATGTAGTTCAGTAACTGCTCTTTTGGGAAAACTGCTTGAATACCAGCTGCTGTTTCTAGTTTATCCCATCTCAGCACTTCTCAAGTTGGGGTATGCTGCCTCAGTGAAGCATGCAGACCTTCTCCCTGTAGAACCCTTAAAACTGTGCTCAAGTTGAGAAGATACATTGTCTGCCAGTCAATTAATCTCTGTGCATTTAGACTTCATTTTGGAAGAGGAATTAAACCACACACATTTGCCTGCTCTCCTCGCTTTTCTGTATGATCCTCATCTCCAAGAGATATGCAGGAAGTATTAAAAAAAAAAAGGTCAGTTTTCCTTGGGTATATAGCAAGGCCTGAAGTTTTTTTAATTACACACTTTCCACTGTTTGAACTATTAACGACGTCGTCTAGTTTTTCCTCTGGTTTTGTTAAGAATTTCTTGGGAGTCTCTAGAGATGATTGCTGGGAGCTCTTGCATGTTGGATGAAAGAGCAAGGCAAGTTTAATACTTAACAAAGGCACCCCTGGTCCCAGGTGCCCATCAAGCTGTAGAATTGAAAAAGTGTTCTTAAAAAAAGAAAAATTAAGAAAAAAATTGAAAGAGTTTAAAGAATGTTTCGAAGAACTCTTTCCCACCCAATTGCTCAGCTTCAGTCTCTCAGCATTTTCATCAGAGTGTCCCTAGTTCCGGTCACCGTGCAATTTCCCTGATAGAAGACCTGATTAGCTTTTTCCTTTTTCCTTTTTTTTTTTTTCTCCTCTGAATATAAATAGATGAGGGAAACGGAGACCTCTGACAAGACCTTCTCTGCCTTCTTGGCAGAAACACCATAAAGAAACAGCAACAATAACGAAGCTTGTGCGTGGTTTTCCCCTTTCACCTCTAATTAAAAGCTGAAGCTTAATATTGGCTGCTGTTTCGAACATACTCTTGTGCACATATTCTTCAGGCTGGTAAAGGGAAAAATTGTGAGCATTCGTCTTCATTTTGCAGTGGTTGTGAGCCGCTATCCTCTCATTAAGGTGTTAACATTATCAGCCATACGAAACTAGTGTGCAGCTGGGAGAACATGTGGCGAGAGGTGTTAATGGCTTCATGTTATCTCACAGTCATGGTGACATTAATGAGTCTCCCCTGTAACTCAGAGAGTTTACACACTACCACGTAGCATCACTGAATTAATTACTGAATTTTCGCTCCATAATGTCTGATCACATTATGTTTAGAGCCATCTAGAGACATTTGTTTATCACTTACCTGATAGACACTAACAGCTTTGAAAATTCTCATTAGATTGTTAAATGATGGATACCTTTCCCTTCTTTTTACAAACAAACATAAAGGCAATAATAACACTTGTTACTAAGAATGCTGCTAAATATATTTATCAGAAGGAATATCTTAATGAAAGAATAATCTTATCAGCTGCCTTTTCTTTTTTTTTTAATGGAGACCAGATCATCAACTATGATCTTTGTGAATCCTTCACAGCCGTCAAAAGTGTGAATTCAAAAATACTATTTTGATTACTGGTTAGTTTGCTCTCATTTATTTTTAAAGGCAGGAAGAATCAGAGAAAAGAAAAACACTAGCTAAAGATCAGTGCTGGTATTTCAATAGAGTACTTCAGCTTTTCATTGCCTGTTATTTATATCACAGTCACGCTGAGAGTGCTTGCCATTGTGCTGAACGCTGCACAAATGTATTGTGATGTACTTTGTGCTGAAGGTCTTTAAGATATAAATAAACAACACAAAAAGTAAAAGGAAGAATAGAACACCATGAATAGATGTGCTTTCATTCACGTCCGAGAAGAGGATGGAAGAGAAGCTGGAGTCTAGCTCAGAGATCTATGCCCTGGCTCACACTGCCTTTCTGGAGTGCTCTCCAGCTGGGTTTACACCGTGTGTTGTTACTGACATAACCTTGTACAAGGTACGAGCGCTGACTGGTGTAGCTATGCCAACTAAAGTCTCAGGTCTGATAGATGCGTTGTTTCAGCAGCGTATGCTGCATGAAGAGCAAAGGTAGGCAGAATGGCTTGAGCGAGTGTGATGGCAAAGTCGAGACAGCGATAACATACCCACCTCGGGAACGTCTTGGTAGTGTTGCAACACCCTGGTTTTACACAGAGCTTGGATCCTCTTCTTGAGAGCTCTGTGCCAAATCATCTTCTTCCCAGACATAGAGTGAGGAATGCCCAATTAAAAGACAAAACAAATTGTTATTTTAAAAATTATTACTAAAGCAGTGTTGTATGACTACCTTTAATTCACTGAAATGCCAAGGTGATCCAAAATAAGGTATTGTTATTTCCCAGATGTTCATTCTGTTGATACATAAAATGTAATGTGAATCAGGAAATGTTTTTTCTTTTTCTTTTCTTTTTTTTTCTCCTTAGGAATTTGGAAAGTCCTGGGAGGAAGTGCAGTCAGAGGACGACCGGGAATTACTAGATAACGTAGAAGAGTAAGAGTTACTTATGTGCCCATTATAAAGACTTGCAAGGTGGTTATTGTTGAAAGTAGTTACAGGGAAAAGGCTATGCACAGTTAGTACACAGTTAAAATTCATTTAAGCCAACCAAATCAACTCCAAATTGTTGCCATCGAAGACATTTCGCCACTACGAGGGATGTAAACTTCATATTTCAACCACAAGCCTATTTTTAATTGGCATATAGCTCAAACAACAGCCTTTGGGGTTTGTAATGATGTAGGCAAAACATTTTGGGGTTTGTTTTTTTTTTAACCTGTTGAACCGCTTTTGCTTAAATTCAAAAATCGAGAGTAAGCATCAAAAATGTCAGCATGAGAAAGAATGGCATAAAAAAGTCTGATAACAGGATTTCAAAGGAAACTTTTCAACGGTGCTGAGTGAGGGCAACATCCACCTCTCCTCTGTATTCTTCTGTGGTCCAGGCCCTCAGATCGCTGCAGAGGTGGCTTCCTTGGCCCTAGAGAATTGAATAAGCAGGAAGTAATTTGTGGGTATCAGGGCTCCTGACCTTCCTGCTTCTGTCTGTGACTTGAGCTTAATTTTATTTGATTATACCTGGTTGCAATATTTCTATCTCCCAGCAGTGTTGGAGTTCTAAATAGATGTGTTGGTAAAGTATTCTCTGTGTGTACGTCCAAATGTAGCATAAATTAGTGTCTCAGGAATAATATTTGATAAGTAAATAACAGAGTGAACTGTGCCCGATGATTATGGCTTTGGCTGGTGTATTGAAAGATTAGAAAGGTATAAAAGAATTTTAAAAGACCTTATAAAAGTAAACACTGAACACAATATTTGATGACTTGCCAAACTGGATAGGAACTGAAGTTAAGGTCCTGTTTGTTAGTGCAGGCAAATTCAAGTAGGACTAACTGCCTGTCTGCACAGGAATTGCACAACAGTAACTGCTCAGTTATTTTGGATTTGTGATTTTTTTAGACTGTAAACCTGACTGTAATTTAGACTGTAATTTTTTTAGACTGTCATCTAATCATGTACCCAGCTGTAAATCCATACTGTCTCTTCCACCCCTTTAAAGTATTCAGTTTCTCTGGATTTAGTTCTAGTGCTGTGACTGCAGAATCTAAAGTGCCTTTCACAAAATGTCTCTTCTCTTTTCCACAATTAAATGAATCTTTTTGACTCTTAATCATAAGAGACTGGTCTGACTGGGAAGAGCATCCCGTGTGTGCCGTTTGCCTGTTCTGTGAACAACAAGCAGACACTACGGAAAAGTTGTATCTTCACATGCAGGTAAGACTTGTTTTGGATATCAGTTCTTCCATCACTTTGGAATTAAAAAGTAAGATTGTAGCATCTGTGTTAAGATCAAATCAGCTGCTGCATCAGAATGTGCTCTTTAGTGCAGAACTAAAGTGCTGCATGCGTCTTTAGCATCTGTTCTCTGAGATATGCAGAGGAGTCGAGAGAGTATGACTAGCTATTCCTTCTGAGTGTACAGACAATAAAGAGGTAGCACCTTTAATATTATAGTGACTTGATCTAATATACAGCACTATGCCAGCTACTAGAAAGAAAATTAACTTTATCCCAGCCAAAACCAGGACAGATAGTTAGCATCTGCGTTTCAGTTTTAATAAACTGTTTAACAGGAGCATTGCAGTTTAACAGAATACAAAAGTTTCTGGTGAAACACAGCTTTGGCGGGGTTGTTTCATGTATTAGTGTTTGCATGTCTACATGCATATGTCTCTGTCAGTCTATGAATATTTGAGCTGTTTTTAAGTTGGGATGGTAGAAGCAGTGGAAATAAAATATCTTATGCTTTCCTTTGTTTTTATTCTCCAGAAATCACATGAATTTGACTTTCCTAAAATAAAGTCAGAGCATGGTGAGTAAGAGATGTTATAATTGTCAGCATTCGCCACTAGTGTGGAGAAAACCACATCATAAGAATAGGGGAAAACAATGGTATCAATTTTATTTTTGTTCAGATATTTAACTTTTCCATTATGGAAACTGTTTCTGCCAGCTTACAAAAGAACACAGAGAACACTTTATTTTTCTGGAACTGTTGTTAGTGTCAAGGATGTGTGATATTTTCTTTAAACCATTGGCTTCTGTTGCAGAGTAGCTTCTACAAGTACCCACTCCATGAGTCCCAGGTCTGGCTGATGGAACCCTGGAAGAATTATTATTTTTATTTTTTTACTATTATTATTGTTGTTGTTGTTATTCCTGTTAAGACTTGCTTGCAAGTTAGAAGGCTGTGCTCTAAACTGAATTTTGGCCAACGTTTGCTTTCTGTTGTAGACTGAGAGGAAGCAAGGCTTTTGCAATTTTTACATTAAAAGAAGGGCTAGTTCCCCTGCAGCTGGGAAAAAGCATTTGTTCAGTTAACTTGCTAAGTTACAACATTCAGGCAGTGCTGGTCTTCAGTAAACCCTTATCAGTCTTTATGCTTAATCCAAGAAAACGTTTGTAAAATTAAGTCTCATATTCTTCAAGTGCTTGTTTGCTACCATCTCTCCCAGGTCTGAACTTTTATCAGCAAGTAAAGCTAGTGAACTTCATCCGAAGAGAAATCCATCATTGTCGTTGTTACAACTGCCAGGAGAAATTTCAATCTAAAGGAGTATTGATAAGTCATATGGAAGAGACCAAACATATTACATTCCTGCCAGCCAGGTCTACATGGGATCAACCACAGTAAGGGCACACGTGTTTCTTCCAGCATTTATACTGTTATTTGATAATACCTGTAAAACAAGAAGTTGAAACTTCTGGATTTTGCCAGTGCAACAGTGCTCTGAGCTCCCCAGCTCTACTGGCCCAGTATAAAATAATAAGTGGTCTGAAAACTACTCAGAATTCTAAATCCTTGTACTGTCTGAAGCTAAAATGAACGCGTGATACTGCTCTTCTAGTTATATCCAGGATGTACCAGCCCCATAAATTGTGTCTGCACTGTCAAGTCAGCATGCTAGAGAAGTTTATTATTGCAAAATTGTCTTTTGCCTGTATTTGCAGTGGTGTGGTGAATGGTGAAAGGCATATGTGGTGCACTCAGAGCACTTTCCCTCCTGGTGGAACCAAAGTTGAATTTGTGTACCCAAGTGACATCTCAGACGCCTCGCTTGTAGGCACGAGATTCTTCCAGCCATTAGCTCTCTACACAGACACAGATCATGCCTGGGATGGGCATCTGGCACATATTTCATTGCTAGTAAACATACACTTGGGGCATATAGTTCTAGAATCAAACCAAGCCCCTTCTTTTGCAAGTCTAATATAGATATATGCATAATGTCTACCTAACTTTGGGCATCAAAACAAGTTGGTTGTTCAGCCTTAGTTTTCCCCACAGCAAATAGAGAGAGCACGTAACGTAACACTGATTTGGATTGTAACTAGGCTGAATAGGTCTGGGGGATGATGCCATGAGTGGTAAAGCACAGGGAGTATTCTAACTCAAACATCTCAGTTCAGCATTTGTTGTGGGACAAATCTGGATCTGTGGCCTCAGTTGTGACAACACACAGGTGAAGAAATCTGGAGAAGGATTTGTCTGCTGCCAATTCTTCTGTATGACTCTTCTAAGATATACATGCCAGTTGATTTTTGGGTGTGCCATTTACTCTCATTCCAGACAACCAGACTTTCTCATTTTTCCTTTTTTAAAATCTAATGCAATAAAATATGCTCTGCCTCTTTCAAACTAAATATGTGACTATCTAGTAATTATGCCCTGTTGCTTTCAGGTATTATTTTCCTACCTATGAAAATGATACACTCCTGTGTACGCTGTCAGACAGTGAAGATCTGGTAACTGAGAATCAAAGTGAAGATATCCCTGTTGTAAGTGAAGATATATCCAATCTAAAAGCTCTCAAACAGAGCAGTGTTTTAAACCAGCTCCTATATGAAGAGAACAAGAGTCAGGAGAAATTTTGACCTTGAATTAAGTTGCCGACCTTTGAGTGTTTCTTCTGCAAGACAAGAAAAAATATATTATTTCACCAATATTGGAATACAGTTTAACTCATAAATGTTATCACTGGAAAAATGCTACATGAATGGGAATACTAAATAAAATTTAAGTTAAACTTCCTTGAAATTCTATCTTTATTTTAAAATTAAATGCTGGATTTTCTGCTTGGCTCTCCAAATATTTTTAGTATTATTTCCAAATAATATTTTTAATCTTTGTTTTTTTTCTTTCTGAATATATCAGAATCAAAGTTGTATTTTTCTTGTGAAAGGCACAAACAATCGAGACAATGTGTCTTGGTATATAAGCCAATGAGTGAATCTTCTATGTGTATAGCATATGGGAAAGACCCTGAATTTAATTCTTGATCTGTTACATAAAGCAAATTCTGGTATTTTTAACCTTAGACCTTCTTCAAAGTGAAAATAGGCCTGTATATCTCTCTCATTCATCATCAGTATATAGGATATATGGTGCATGTTCTGAAAACTGGCTCAGAAACACCAGTAAAGCTTATGGACCTAAAAAAGCATAGGAACAATTGCAGTCTCAGTTGCATCAAAGATCCAAAGAATTTAAAGTAGACTTCTTGTATGGTCATGAACTGAGATGCAAAGGAAATTACTTAGGGGATTGCAGACACATAAATCCAAATTAAATCCTCAAAATCTCAACTCAACTATCCATTAAAGTTACCATATTTCCTTTAATATTGAACTTCAAAGTTTCCAAAGTAACAGAAGGTCTTCAGCATGTCCAGAAAGCACCTCAGTCTTGGTAGGGCAAAACAGCTCAGAGCATGGATGATCCAAACTAGGTATTCCTGCCTCTTTTTCTCTTACAAAATCTTAAGTAGCTTCTAGAGTTCAGGTTTGGCTTTTCGTAATATGTATAACCGCTTTCAAAACTGGCAGCACATTCTTTTTTCTTCTTTAGGTTGGTGTTAGAGCGCTTGTTCAAAGTATGGGAGTCTTGGCACAGTGCCCTTCCCTGCGTGAGAAGATTCAAAGCCATAGCTTTGCCTTTGCACAGCACTCTTTACCTGAAATAGATTGCTGTCAATAAGAGTTGTTGTTTGTCATTATACAGTGATTGTGAATTATGTAGAAGTCCCTGGGAGCAGGGGCTGAAGTTCAAGTCTTTCCTGTGTTCTGCTAAACTTCATATCCAGCCCAATTCTCCCCACGATATGTTTGCATCAATTTCTTTTTAATTTGCCTTGAACTTGCTTTCTCCTGGCTTTACCCAGCACCCACTAGCACCTCTCTTTGCTTCCCCTTTCGTATTTTCTATTGGGCCCAGGTGCCCTGGAGATAAGTTAGAACAACAGGATGCTGAAAACGTACTGAGGAAGACAGATCAGCCACTTAACTGCACAATGAAACAGAGACAGAAGCAATATCTGACTCTGTCAGGAGGCAATGGGATAGAAGTGGTTCAGCAGGTGCTGAGGATTTGGGCAAAAGAAGGGGGCAGGTGCAGTCATATGTCTGCATTGGCTTTGATCAAACTGGTACAAAAATTTAGGAGGAACAACTCCAATACTTTTTAACTAGAACATCTGACCATCTTAACTAAGCTATCATCTGTACTTCTCGCATTTGTGAAGTTCTTAATTTCACGCAGTAATTGCAATGGCTGTTGCTGTTGATTATTTTTTTCTCTCTTAATTTTCTTCCCGAGCAGTTATTTTATTCCTAAATTAGAAATTGATTCCAGTCTTTGCTTTTCAGTCAGATTCTGGGAGTAAGAGTTGATGGGGTTTACATTAATGATAAGTGTCTTGAGCAATGGGAAAAATCAGCGAGAGAACTATGGCTAAATCAGCAGTCCATGAATGTGGTTTATGGCAAGCTCATCTCAGAAGGGCACATTAAGGGAAAGATAAAATTTTATTGATACATCGTAAAGTGGAATTGCAAAACGTTTCCTAATCATGAGGAATGTGATGCTGAGTCACTTCAAATCCCTACAAAATGAAATCAAGAATGTTAATATCAGCAATATGGAGCTACTGCTGTTCCTGGTTCTAAGAGATTTGAAACAGCAAACTATCAGTGTAGAATTAAGAGATATCTTAAGAGACATTGTATAACATGGATTGGTTTTCTTTTGTGAGAAAATAGGAAAAATTTATCAACAATGTATAACTGTTCACTGAAAATACAAGGAACATGAGGAGTCTCATTAGGGTTGACCTTGTTACTTCAAATACAAACATCAAGCAACAAAGTATGTTTAAAGTTTCCATAGGTTCATGGAGAGAGTTGTATACAGTTTCCAGAGTAAAACTTGAGCATCTTCATTTAGCAGAATGATGCTTCTCATCGACATTTTGCTGGAGCATACCATATTTGTTTGTGTAATGGCCACAATTTTCCCTGGGCGTTCCTGTCCTCTATCTAAAGCAAAGCCAACATCAGTCTCTGTTTTAAAACTGAAGTTACAGTTTTGTCACTAGTAGGGGACACAGTTATGACTGCATACACCATATAGGCACAGCTATTTTATAAGGAAATATGTTCTTCTAACAAAAGAGCATTTTTGGAAGTATTACAACAAAAATAGTGTTGCCATAAGCCATGGAATGGACAGAGTTGGGGCTGGCAAATGCTCTCAAGAGAGTCAGATGAGGGGAGTGAGCGGTGCTAATTGGTGTGAAAAAAGCTGTGCTAGTTTAAGTCCAACGCACATTTCTTACTATAGTATTCCATCTTAGCCTAGATCTTGACCCCATATATACACTCACTTTGCTTTATCTAAAGCAGTCCCCATGTTTAGAAGGGCCTGGGTAAGAGCTAAAAAGGCTGGTATCCTGGTGACCGGTAATTCCTCCTGCCCTTTTTACAAATACCTTAGTTACGTCTTTGAATCTCCTCCACACACAATTTATTCTGACAATTCTGTGCAGACTTAATCTGACTTAACGAGTTAATGGTCGTTGACTTTCATTTAAGACGCTTGCTGTTTTCAGTTTCTGTATTACATTTGTCTGGCAGGCTGCGAGAGAGCTGTCAGGGGCTGCTCTCGGCTGGCCAAATGGTAACCGATGTGCGAAAGATCGAAGTAAGTCTCTGAGAAGTCTCTCTGCTCTTGTCCTCTCTCAGTGCCGTTGCTGCTTCTGAATTCCGGTTAGATCTTTACTAGTGAGTGGGATGTTTGGTACAGTTTCTCTCTCTGTCTCCCATTTTACAGAGTGGCGGACCTAAGTCTGACCCAAGAAATTGAACTGTGAACAGAAGTGCAGTCACTTTCTTCCACCTTGGAAGAAAGTGGACACTGGATATAGTTCTTGGCAACATCTACCATCCACTGCCATTGAACAGCAGCAATTTCACAGCTTTGCTTATGACTTGGTGCTGTATTAAATGATCTTGCATTATTTGCATTTTACTTATACATATACAAAGGCAAAAGAGAATCAAAGGTCCCTGGAGCAAAGCTGTATTTCACAGAGGCAACATGAAAAATACTTTGTTCTCCCCAGGATTTTTGTTAAGTTGTAATGCTTTCTGGGACTTAGTTACAACAGGACAACTGAAGTGTCTATGGTCAAATTGTGCCCTCATCTATCTCTGACAATTACATCAAACTTGGTTAGATAACAACTGTCACGTGGGACAGGTAATTAGTAACCCTGGAATTAATTACTGCTTCCATCTAACAGTCATTAGAATCAGCTGCTGTAGAAATACTACAGGCAACAGTGGTTGCATGAAGAACCTAGTTCATGTAAAATTAATTCCTTTTCTCCATGAGCACTGAATGTGCTGTTCTCCCTGATGTTTGGGGGCGTGGGGGGGTGTATCAGAAGTTTTCTGCTACTAAGTCACACTTAATTTGACTTCTTCCACCAGTGAAAATTTTAGTTGCTTCTTGAATTTGATTTCACAGCTTTTCCCAGACTCTTGCTCATGAAGACACAGGGGTCACTAGTCTAGAAATTACCATGTAACCCCTTAGTTGAACTCACATTTGGTATTTTACGTCCTTGACAAATTCACTGTCTTCATAAGAAGAGCAAGGGAATTTAGGGTATCTACAAGTAAAAATACGTAGTCATCTTTGCATAAATGTAAATAGAAATAAAAGCATTTTTCTTCCACAAATGTTCCTTGGAACACAGTTCTCTCCATCTGGTTTGCCATCCCGAGACTGAGTAGCTGCCTGTGTGTAGACTACATTTAAGCCTAATGTCTAAGCTTCCATTATAATCAATAAATGTAATCTATAGATCCTAGAGTCATTCAGCTCACCTTAAAGTAAACACCTAAAACTTTATTCAGTTCTTTGCCCACAGACATCTGGTGTCATCTGAGATGCTTGAAAATATTATGGTCTCCAGCTGCTGCTCTTGAAGGATGCTGATCTCTCAGAGGTCTTGTGTCAGTTCTGTCAACTGCATGTGAGCATTTCCAATACCACGGAGCATCTCAGATGGCATTGAGGCATATCTAAGTCGAAGCAGCTAAATCCAGCACCTTTGGCTGGTAGCTAAATACCTCTTTAGGATGCAATAACTAGAATGGAAACTTTGGCACCTAGGTTCACCAACATCTGGACTCCTAAATTTAGTTACATTAATTTAGGGCTGAAATCTACCCTACAGTTATACAATTCATTTAATCTGAATGTTGATATCTGCATGGGTCAAGATGATTTGCCTTCTGGAATGGAGAACTTGCTTTGGTAGCTGCGTTGGAAATAGCTAAAACTAGTCATTTAGCCTCTGCCCCTCCATTATCGCAACAGCTTTGGGGACAGGAGGACAACTGGTTACCTTTTGGCACATTTGATCACAGGTTAAATTATAGTCATGGGCCTAAGTATAGAAACCACTAAAAGGTAGCACAGGTACCCCAAAAAACATACATTATATACGTGCTTCCCTGATTCAAAAAATCTCAATTATGATCTGCTGTTGAGGAGATGTCGTCAATGTTAAACAGGATGTTAAACAGGAGTAGTCAAGAAGTTGGACAAGTTCTGCAGATAGGTTGTCATTGTCATGTCTTTGTTCTTCCTGCCCATGAACTATTATTGTGTCTGTATTTTTGTCTGGGAAGACACTCCTGAGACTGAATGTGGGTGAAAAAGATGGTAATAGAAGTCCATAGGCCACATTGAGGAATATGGCTAACGCTTGACTACCCCACGCCCACCTTTCTAACCACATCCCACGTTTTTCATTCATATCTCGATTTCATTTTTTTTTTTTTTTTTTTTTTTTAGCTTACATGCATTTTGGGTCAAGAACTATCTTTTTTTCTTTTTTTTAAAATTTTATTTCAAGCATTTGCCATGCATGGCTTAACCAAGTTGAGACCAGCAGGCACTATTACAATGCAAAGTAATGACATTTTCATGACATTCTCCCCCTCAAAAAAAGAGCTATGGTTCACAGTGATTAATTTAACTTGGCTCTTGACATAAATTATAACTGTCTTTGTACCAAGTCATCACAGAAGGAAGCATTAGATAGCACTTAAAATGCCGTGTATCCCCTCAGGGTGCCTTTGCAAAGGAAAGAGTTTGTAGCTCCGCATGAAACGAGGACTGAAAAGACCCCAATGAAATGTCCCCCTTCCTGTGGCAGCTCATACCTCTACTACTGGCATAAACCAAGAAACCAGACCACAACAAGGACTTGGGTGTGAATTCAAACTAGAGCGGCTGCTGCTAGGTGTGAAACCTAAGCCAGATATTAGTCATTGCTAATTATTATTTTAAAATCTACAGGCTGGTGGTTGTTTTCACAAATTGTGTATCTGACTATATTGCAAAGAAAGTACAAGGAGCTCTTTATCTGCACTTACTGCTCCAGCATGCCCACGCGCAGTCAGGCTCTTGCCACTCCCACAGCGTTTCTTCCGCGGGTATCCTGGCTGGTGCCATTCCTCCGAGAAGAGGCATTCCAGGAACCCCTGCTCTTCCCTGTAGCACCACAAGGAACCTGGGAAGTGCTAGTGGCAGCTCTCCAGTATCACTGCTAAGCACCCAAACACTGCTAAGCTGCAAATGTGATTCTTTAATATAAACAAATGCTCCGATATTTCAAACTCTGAGGGGGTCGTGCAATGCATTTTTCTATCGCATCACATCACATCACATGAGGATGTAGTGAAATCCCTCAGAATAATTACAGGCAGACTTTTGGCATCACCTCCAGTCACAGCTTCATTGAGTGTTAGCAGACTTATTTTTTATTTCTATGCTCTCTGCAAATATCAGACCAATATAGAAATAAATAATGCAGGAATTGCTGATTGCTTATTAGACAGTCTGTCTTTGTAAAGTGCTTGCCACAGCTTTGCAGAGCTGAGCAATGCTTTAATCTTTAGGTGGTTTTACCTTTAAACTGCCAATTGTACTGTGGTTGGCTTATTTTCTGATGCATATCTGTCTTCACACCATTTACAGAAACGTTGCTGTGAATCTTCACAAATATTTGACCTATTTCAATAAACTGCCTGATATTTTTGTTTGAATCTAGATGAAATAAAGAGCAAACAAGGAAGGATGGAACATAGCGTTTGTGAAGAAGGTTCATGAATGTGTGACCGTGCTCGCCGCCTCTATTTTTACAGGCAGTGACTTACCATACATCCTGTGACATATATTGTTAGTTCCTTGTGGCTCAGTTTCCTAAACAGCAATATTGTGATTATATGATAATAACTACCAGGAAAAAAAAAGACACATATGAGATACGATTCCAGTGTATGCACGCAGCTTGTCTGCATTCGTCAGGTTTTCAAATTTAAAATACTTAGTTTAAAAGGTGAGTAGATCATAGTCAAAACAGTTACTCATTCAAGAAGAAGAAAATTAATTTTTGAGGTACATTCCCATAAGGAAATAAGTTAAACATTTTAAAAATTACATCTTTTAAAAAGAAGGGTTAACTTCTGAATCTGATTTTCAGAATGTCTGATTTGCCATCACTTGAGATTTTCAAGTAGAGAATTAATATTATGTAAAAGATCCTGTGCTTTCAGTCACATTACAGATCTCCCAAGTGTTCAGTTGCATACTAAGAAAGACCAATTTTCTGTAAGAAAAAAATCGCTGCATGATGTAGGGTAGCCATGGTTCTCAGTGGTTAGAGAAGATGTTTCTGTTAGTCTCCTCTAACCCTGAAAGCTATTAAACCCATGAAGTTTTTGAGATTTTAAAAAAAATATGCAAAATATTGTGCATCCTTTAATTCATTTAATTGTTCCTTTGTTTGTAAACAGTCTGCATTTAAAACTGTAGCGCTCTAAGAACTTTTCAAGTACAGTTTTAATATTTTCCTCATCAGCTATATACACATGAGGTAGGTAAGATTTCTCGGGATTCCCTTAAGCTTGTGTTATTGTATGTACCTTGCCTTTGCTTTAGCGTCAGAAAGTTTCTGAGTAAGGCAGGACTTTTTTTGTCTATTATAGCTGATACTTGGATGAGATTCTCTTTTCAAAGTTACTGCAATGATGCCTTTGTTCATGTTCTCGTCTTAACCAGAGGCCTGAGTTTTCTAACTTGCGTTGAGCCACTCAGCCAAACAGGCTACATTTCAGGTAAGCAATCTGTGAAAGGGCTGATCACTTAGTAATGCTGATAACATTTAACAGTTGGACTTGATGAACGTAAAGGTCTTTTCCAACCTAAATAATTCTATGATTCTATGATATTTGTAGACATAAAGTATGACAAGAAATCCTATAATGCCAGATCCTTAATTTCTTTCTCTTTTTTTTGGACAGAAAACAATGGGGATCCATTAAAGAATCTTTAATAAAAGAACCCTGGATACCCTCTGTATGACCCCTGTTGCATTGGGACTGGAAAAAATCTTTTGGAGATTTTCACCAGATGACCGCTCACACCTGTGGGTGTCCCAGAGTGCTCCCAGTGACCCCTCGGCCTCTAAGCCCAGTAGGGAGGCGGGTGAAAGCAGCACCTCCAGCTCTCAGCAGGATTCTGGGATCTGTGCTGCAACAGCACAGACCACCTCCCCATTGATGCTGGACTGTCGCCAGTGACCTTTAAAGATCAAGGAGATGGAGTTCCTGCTGCTTCCTACTAGATTCTGGTGCCACTGGGAAAATTGTCTAATTGCCCATAATGACTGGTTTGAAACCAGTTAGAGAGGACTCCAATCATATCTAAAATGGATGTCAGCATCCTGCCAAGCAAGGATTTTCTGCTATTTAGTTTTGTTTCTATCTGAGAAAAGAATTCCTTAACATGTTTCACATTGTTTATCCGCTACATTTCTTTTGGGCCTTGTGCTGATTAAAAATGGCACAGTCGAAGACTCTGGCCTCTCTTGTTCCCACTCTTTTATTCGTCATCTCTGCCTCTGCCACCATCCCTCCCATTACACCCAGCCACCTCCCGCTCCTCGGTCAGGTCTACCTTGCAGGCTCGCAGGAGTCATCTACAGCGTAAGCTCAGACTCTGATTCTTCTCCCATGGGATGACAAAGTCCAATAAGGCTCTGGCAGCAGCTGAAAGCTGACATGAAAAGAAATAAAGGGGTTTGGGACTAAGAGACGGGAATCTGTAAAAATGATGCCCCAAGTACTACCTTAAAATGAAAGAGAAAATTGGATAATAAGCTGTGCAGAAATCACAGGAGGGTCAGGGGACTCTCCCAGAACACCGAGTGGGAACTTACACTGACGTCCAGAGTGACAGCAATGGCTGGAAGGAAAAAAATTAAGAAAGATGACAAGACTTACTACCAAACATTTTCTATTAGAATAAAAATATTAAGCTCAAAATATCAGAGAAACATTGGCCAAAAATAGAGCTGAGAAAACCAAAGCATCAAGCTGTCAGCTAAGTGGAAGCAGCAGTTGCAGATGAAGCCACACAACAGAGTGAGGTTATCAGTATATCATCTGGAAGCTCGGCTAAATACTATTTCAAGTAGATAAGGGTTTAATAGAGCTTAGTAGACCTGCAGGCTGTCTCCCATGCAGAATCAGGGCTTTGCAGAGGCAGAGGAAGGTAGTAAGTCCTGTTAAATATTGTTGGTGGGCTTGGTCGTGAAGTAAAAGGCAAGAACGCGTTTTCTGCATGTACATGGGATGATCCGTATAAAAATTAGTAGTTACGGGATCTTGCAAAAGGGCTTTTCTAAATCAGTAATGATAAAGTAGGTACTAATCTATGGGACATAACAATATTTGAGCATAGTATAAACAGATGACTGGTGTCATCTGTTGTGCAGTCTGTGAATTAGTGTTCTGGTGGGTACAAAATAGTAAAGGGAGTCTGGATTTTTGTCTTAATTTCAAAGAACCAATTAGTATTTCCTCCTTTTAGTTACAGAGTTTTTATGTCTGCTGTGAGAAGGCTATATTCATCCAAATGATTTGATCTCTTCCTCCAGGTGTTTAGAGCCGTCACTGCTTGCTCTTCTATTTTATAACATGTTTAACTCGTGCCCCTGTGAATTTAGATAGCAATTGAAATGGTCTTAGCTTAGACACATGGTGATAAGGCAGCCATCTGTTTAAAAAGTGGTCTGATAAATCTCATTTTCAGTCACTGACTTAAAATACCCTTTAGCTTTAGCTCCTTTCATTCTATTAATTTGTTTTATTAATGATTTTTAACTTACATTATTTTTGTCTCACATTACGTGAAAAATAGGAGGCTTGGAGTCTGTAAGCTGAAATTATAAAAAAGGCAGAAACCACGTAATGGCGTTACATCTTGAGATGCAGGATTTCCAAGAATGTCAAAGGCGTGCCAATAAATGCATTTGCCCCCCAGAATCATCAGAAATCTTGCAAATATCTGAAATGAACTATTTTAAAAATTTATTTTCTGAAATTAAACTTCATTTTTCAGGAATAGGAGACATTGAGAATACTTAGCACACAGAAAGTACTGGAAGGCATGTTTACAAAGTAGGTGTAACTTGCTTACACTTGAATGCCGAGGAACAGCGGAGGTAGAACTACACTGCTCTAATGAATCCTTCCGAGAGATCTTCCTTCCCCTCCCACCCTCTGATGAATCTTGATGTCTCAAACCTCCTATAAGGTTTCGAGGGTCCTTGGTCCCCCCTGATTTCAGTGGGAGTTGCCAGGAGCAGGCAGCTTACAGATTCCGTCACCAAATGAATTTGTTCCTGTTGCTGACTGCGGTAAGTCACGCTACAGTTTATTTTTCTAGTGAGCGGCGTGTGGTTATATGACAGAGAGCCACGTAAGTGGTTGCAAAGACAGTGAGGAAGGGAAAGACACCTCTTCATTTTCTCCCCTCCCTTCTCCAGCATCTGGGTGACACCACTTCTCCCATGCACCAGCTGTCCTTTAATCTCATGGCAACTTGCCCTGGGCAAAATTCTCCTTTTCCAGTGGCAGTGGAAGGTTCTGGCCTCCCCATTGTCTAAGGAGAGCCAGAAGAGTGAGAAACCCAGCTGACTCCTTCTTCCAAGAGTATACTGTTTATATTCACCCTTCTCCACTTTGCGGCGAAGCACGGAATTTTACCCCTGCCTCAGCAGGTCACTTAGGGCGTTGCAGGCAGATGGTCAGGCCACAATTTCCTTAATCCCTCCTCCCCTTGAGGGCAATAGCTAATACGCCAGCTAAAAACGCAATTAGAGCACTACTTAACTGAATTTCCTTTGCCTGTAGCCCAATGATACAGAAGTTCATACATGTGCACAGATTAATTTTCAGTGAAATCTCTGAATTTCCTTTGAATTAAGTAGAATGGTCCCAGTTCCCATGACTGACTTTGCCCCTCAGTGACTGCTTGTTTGGGGATTTTACACTGTTCTCCGAAGCAGAGATTGCCCCTCTGGGCTGACAGCCCTCAGCACGGGGCTGTAGACCTGCGCTTGGTTTGGAGCTGTGTTCTTGCACTGGCCTTTCTCTCCTGAGGCAAAACATCCACGAGACTGAAAAACGTTTAAGATGAGTCTGCCTATGCAGGAGATTCTTGAAACGGTTTTAGGCGGAGGCAGAGACAGGACCAGATCCCCACTCCTGCGCAGTTGTACTAACTAGGCACTTACACAGCAATTCCGCCCACAGCATGAAAGCAAGCAGGGAACACCTTTCAGTAATTTAAAACTAGTTGAAAACAACCTTCAGGGGAGACTGTGGGCTGCATATCTTACCTAGAAGAAATTGCTGCAGCCTTCATTCAGGCAATTACATGCTAGCGAGCAAAGGGCTTTTGGACACAAACTTCCTCATCTTTTTCTGCTGGCTCCCCGATTCCGATGTTGACTGGGCTGGGCTTCATTTTAGGATGCTTGTCCCTGTGGGCTAGAGAGGGAACACAAGTACCAACTCAGGGCTCTGTATTTCATGGCAAGGTGTCCTGGTTTTGACTGGGACAGAGTTGATTTTCTTCCTAGTAGCTGGCACAGTGCTGTGTTTGGGATTTAGTACCAGAAGAATGTTGATAACATACTGATGGTTTAGTTGTTGCTGAGCCGTGCTTACACCAG
>BOSO01002328.1:110799-139456 GCA_018403395.1 Gorsachius goisagi | reverse complement strand
GCTCCCATTCAACCTGCTCCATTGTGTGTCCGCTCCGAGCCGGCGGGGCGCCGCGCCGCCCCTCAGCGTTGCCCCTCAGCGCCGCCCCGCCTCACGGCTGCCGCGGGGCGAGGGGCCCTTTCCCTAACCGTCCCGCTAGAGCCTCCCCACGGCGGTACTCATACAGCTCCCCCAGCCGAGCCGGGGGGCAGCGGTCCCGGCTGAGGTGCACCCGCGGTCCGGCAGGGACTGAGGGCGCGGGACGGCCCCTCGGGCTCACCTTCGCCCGGCCGGCGGCGGGTGCCATGGATACGCGCGGGACGGCCGGCAACGGCTTCAACGGCCGCACCTGCCGCGGGGCGGGGCGGCACCTCCTTCCTCACAGCCCCCGGGAGCCGGAGAGAGCGTTCAGGCACCTTCCCTCGAGCAGGCCAGGACCCCCCGGGGGAGGCGAGGGAAATCGTCGCGTTTGACTGACTTTTTTTTTTTTTTCAATTTTCCCTTTAAAAATCTACGATGAAGTTGAGGGGCTGCTCACCTGCGTTGGCTAGCGGAACCTAACGGCAGGGGAGCGATAACCGGTACCTGAGCAGCTCTGCTTCCCCTGAGGTACAGCGCGCCAACGGCCGCCGAAACCGCTGGCGGGAGGGAGCGCGCCTCTCTGCTGGAGGAGGTTAAGCCTAAAACTCTGCTTTCGAAATCACAGCTTTTTATACCTGATAGTCCCGTGGGCGACTGAGGAGCATTTCATAGGGAACCAGCAGGTGTGAGCTCTGACAGACTGCAAAAAGAGCCAGGACGTTGCAATGAACAAGCGGTGTAACCCGAGGAAGGCGACTGCTGTCTGTCCTGTCCCAGGGACCTTGGCAGGGGGAAGACCCCCCAGATGCCCATCGCTCCTCCATGCGCAGGGCCAAGCTTCTTTGTTATTCTGTCAGGAAAGGATGCTAACAGCACCGTGCCCACCGCTTTCGGGTGGGCTCCAAGGAAGGCTGGTAATGTTTATGACAACCATTTGCCTTACATGCTGCACCAGCAATAAAAAGCCTGTGCAATGCTGAAAGGTATTTTTCTTACTGGGCCATTTGGAGGCCTCTCCTTTCACTCCCTATGGTCTTTTTAAGATGATGTATTGCTCACAGCAGAGCAATTCAGAGTCACAGGGGCAAAGGCACAAGAGCTAAACAGTTTAATTCTTGTCGTTATTGCTTATCACACAAGAACTGCATCCTCTGCTTGATAATAACTCCTGCGTGCACTGCTGCAGTGGCTGAAAGAATGGGATAGTGGCAGTGTGGGGTGTTTTTTATATAGTGGAGAAAAGTGCTTTTTCCTCCCCCTGACCTCCCAGTCAGTTCTTCAACTCGCTTCTGCAGAGCTATTTGTTTCTACTCCTGTTACCAGTTTTTCAATGGACAGGCCTCCCACGGAGACAAGATCTGCAACCTTTCAAGCCTTACACAGATGGAAAGCACAGCTTTGGACGGAGCTGTGCTTTTTTGAAGGGGGAGGGTGTGGTTTGGGTTTTTTTTTTAAACAGATAAACCCTGGATGATAAGCCAAACAGCATTAACAAACAATTACAGGGGTTGACTCTCATGAAATCAGTTGTCACTACAATCTCAAATCCCACACCACTCAGTTACTCTCTGTGAGACTAGTGTTCTCTGTTACAACACTGACCCCATACATGAAGCTGCTTTCCCTGGGTTTGTATTCTGACCAAGAACTATAGTAAGAGCACATCACCAAAACTTTACATGCAACAAACATGAAAAGAGATCAGAATACTGAATTCAAAGAGTTTAGATATCCTTCTCCATATTCCTTCTGAAATTATTTATTAAGACTACCTCATGGCCACAAATGCAGGGAAGGAAACTTCAAAAATTTAGTTCAAACTAAGAGAAGGCTAAGTAAGTGATAAAGCAGCTGTATGACCGCCTTTTAAAAATCCTTCACAAACCACAATCTAATGGAAAGGATACAACGCTTTGCTGTAATTTAGAAAAATATCTAGGGTTTTTCTGAACTCCATCAAGGGTAAAAAGGGCTAAGAGGCACGACTGTGAGGGAACAAGCTTGGTTCATATTTGCCCTCACCTCACCTCTGCTTGCTAGAAATGTAGCGTGCAGTTTCCTGAGATTTTTATCTCAGCTTTACAGTGGATTTTCATGATAAATCCTCCTATGACTCGTTTACAAAACAGAAGTGTAAAGTCCAGGTAGAATTATATTTAATTATTACTGCAAAAAATATTGTAACTGTACAATTATGCTCAGTTTGGAAAAGCTCTTTCTACTTACCAGATGTAGGAACAGAAACACTTCTAATCACCCAGAAGAAGTGGATTATTGCTGAGACTGAATTTGTAGTTTGGTGTTAAGTGTCAGCTTTTAACTTGGAGGACGTGACAGCCAATCCTGAATCCCTGACCATCTGTATGACTTTTATGTCCAAGTACCACAGCAGCGATTGTCCCAGTCCTTTACTGTATAATGCGTAAACCCAGATGCCTCACTTTTTTTTTTTTTTTTAAAAAAAAACAGGCACAGGTCTGGCTCTGCCCACAGAGCTGCTTATCCTCTCCCCCAGATTAGTTTCCACCACAGATCTGCACTGCAGGAACTTCATGGCTTGCCGTTCACTGTGCTTTGCAAAAACCAGCCTCATCCCTGAGATGATCCAGGAACAAAAGTAATAAAGTAGCACTGACATCTATTCTTATCCAAGGAAAAAAAAAAAAAAAAAAAAAAAAAAAGCAGCTTTAGGATCTCAGCATTCACAATTTTGCCCTCAAGTCAGCAGAGAAAATGATGACACAGTAACTGTCAGACACGCAATGCTCAGCTATTAAGATCTTGTTGTACCACACTCTTCTTCCTAGTATTTGATTGGCAAGGGAATGCACAGATAACTGTAGAACACTTCATTTAAATATTTGGACTGCATGAGGTTAAATAAAGGTCAAGTGCTTGGTACATAGAACATGTAACAACGAACATAGAAATTCAATCTTTATTCTGAGAATATTTACAAAATAAATACTACTCATACTTAACACATTTCAAAAATAAAACAAGAATTTCAGTTCTTAGCACAGTGTGGTCCACCTTTTCCAATTTCATATTCAAGTTTTATTTTCATCTGATTTTTGGTATTTATAGAACCATCAGAAAAACCAGTATGTTTTTCCTCTTCAGTTGAATGTTGTCTTCTACAAATGTGGATTATTGACACATTAATTTATATTCTTTGATATACCAAGTGATTTTTTTTCCCAAGAAACTTAAGCTGTTATGACCTTATCAGCTTTTTAAGATCAGCAGTAACAAATTACCTCTTATATCGGTAACAAAGCAACCCATTATTCAAGATGAAAGATTTTTAAAAACACAAGTTACATACAAAAGTAGTACAAGAATAGAATTCAAACAAAATGCTCATGTAAACACATACCACAAGCTTTGTAAAGCTCTGAAATGAAGTTTTCTAGCCAATGGGGGTTGCATAGTAATGACATGTAACAGAGAAGCATTTAAGGCCATACATTGTGAACTAACACTCAGCACCTCTTAAAAACTGGGCTGTCAACTGCTTTCGCTAGTTAGTTAACACAGCTGTGTAGGTATTTAGCACATGGAAAACTGGAAAACTAATTTAGGACAAATACCGTGAAAAGGTTTGGCTTCAGAAGATCTTAATTTGTGATCTGCATACTACTACTAAAATTCAATCCCACATGGATTATAATACGGCATTAGGTAACCTCATGGGTTTTCCTTTCAAGACACGGACCCTCAAAATTATGGCACTGTTTGTTAACATACACTTCTACTTTACATAAAGCACATAACCTAGGTATCTGGCGTTCCTCCAAACAAATCTCCCTTTTTACCTTTCAATAGAACTTCTTAACCAGCTCGCAAATTGTTTCAATGTCTGTACAAATTTATTGTTGCTTATATGATCTCTAATTCTTTCAGAGTAGCTTTCTTCTTTCCATATTCCTTTATTTTTCTTCAAGGCCTTTAACTCTGCTCGAAGCAGTCTTTTGTGAAGTTTCCAGTACAGGGGAGTATCGTGATGTAGTCCTTCAATACGTGCTGTTCTGCCAAGCCCTTGCCTCAAGATCTCTTCATTTAAGCACACACTGACAAATCGACCCTGTAAAAAGGCACGATAAATATGATATTCACTTTACTTTTAAAACAGTTCTATTTATTTTTTTGTGTGAACTCCTGAGATACAAGCTTTACTTCCGGCTAAATCTGCACTCTGGCAGAAAGAGTTAAAAGTCAAGAGGAATCCAGCTGGCTGTTAAAACATAACACTAATGCAAGACACTTGTGAGAGAACATTTGATGGACTGAACAGCAGAGCGACCAGAACTACACGATATAGCCTAGCACTGTATGACAGGGAGCACACTCATCTCATGAACGAGCCTGCAGAAATACTGCTCTTGAAATCAGATTTATAAATACAACATTTAAAATTCATATCAAGATAGAAAAATTATAAATAATAACATTCCTTAAATGTACTGAGATAACTGAACTGCGTAACTACAGTCAACCCCAAATCTACAGATGAAAGTCAATTTTTGTCACTGTATTCACCTTATTTACTAAAACAAGGCACTCGAGTGCCAAGTCCTCCCTTCCGAGAAGTTGGAACCATATCATTTGTTTGGGTTTTAACTCTTGCTGTAACCAGGCCATGCCACTCGGAGCCAACTCCACTCCAGCAAGTCTTACCAGCAGAAGACCTTTTGATTGCCCTGGTTATAGAAAGAGAGAACTTTGTTACTGAATGCAGCAAAGGAAGATTCAAGTTTTGCACAGACCCTCAGCTGTTGGTAATGAGTTTATTCCCATGGACCTAAAAAAAAAAAAAAAAAAAAATAAATAATCCATTTTAGTTCCCCAGGAAGCGTCAGCACCTGCAGGTATTCACAAAGCAAGTGTGCGGCTCACAGGCACGATGGACAACTTCTGCGAAGTCACAGAAAAACTGTCCATGAGGAAGGGTTTGTATCTGCAGCTGTCAGATCTTCATCTGTACATAAAAGCGTGATCCCACCAGAGCCTTTTTGTCAGGAAGGAGATGAGCTCTGCAAGCAAATGCATTGCCTGCGCACTAGCTTTTGCTGCCAGAAAAGTATCACAATAATGATGCTAATTAAATACAAATACTGTATCAGCGAGCTCTTTTTACAGGTCTCCTTGCAGTCTTTTATTCCCCACTTTCCCACCCGTAAAACATGGAGACACCAAAAGGCAGAGCCAGAATCGCACCTTAACCCTTCCTCTCAAGCTCGCTCTCCGTGTAGACACATTAACAACAACATTTCATTCTTACCCTTGTTCCTCACGTGCTTTACTTACATTTTCTCTGTATCAGTGTAATGAAAGGAATGCTAATGGGAATGTGTTCAACTTCCAGGCCTTTCTCAGTTATGTGATGTAATTTTCCCCGCAATTTCACATTCTTCTCTACAAACTCCACAGGTATATCCAAAGCACTTGTAAACTTTGTTGTCTATTGATGGGAAGAAGAGCAAGACAAAGTTTAAAAAAAAAAAAGAGAGCAGTTACAATCATGTGAAATTGAACTACTTAGAATAGTTTGGCAAATTGCAGATCTATTATTAGACAGCATGGGCAAGTACACGTACATAATTTAACAGTCATCAGCTGCAGAAGCCATTACATGCCAGCCTTCCCAGACACTTGGGGATGTTCCCTATTTCACAGGACTTGCAATACCAGGGGTGAGCAAGGTTTAGAGAAAGAACAGAAACTGCCATTTTTTTGAGCAATGCATACTGAAGTTCACTTGATTCACCATGAAAAGAGTGTTTGGGAAGTGGCCTGAGTGGTGCTAGAATAGGGGTGAAAGGAAGCCAAGACGTGTTTAAAGATGCTAGCAAAGGGCGGGCAGGCTGAAAACAAAGGCAGAGCAGCAAGGACAGAGACAACAGAGGCTTTGGTAAGGGAGGAAGAGAGGAGAAGGACAAAAGCAGGCGTACACCTTTGAAAAGACCACAAGAAGATTAAATTTGATACCACAGCCGCCGATTAATGGGAGGATTCAAAGGGACAGTTACATGATCGCACAGGAAAACCAAGCTTAGTAGCAGCAGAGACTCAGCCGCAGTAGCGCAGGAACGAAGCAGCCACCTGGTTTAGGGGGTGGAAGGAGGACAGGTACTGGGGACAGCATCACACCCCTAATTAAAGCCGCTAACGCCTACAGGTCTCACTGTAAGAAGCCCTTTGTTGAACACTGACCTACTTCCATGCAGCTGTGAAAAGTAACAAACTAAACCAAACCAGCCGCATGTTATTTATTCAGTAAACCTTCCCATTTGTGGTCCATAAGGTCTCCCATTAGGAGTAAAGAAACTCAGCACCTTGCGGGCAGAAAGCCTGAAGGTTTTTACAAACAGAAATTGTTCAAGTCTGATCTCATTTGCAATGGAAGCTCCAACGGCCTGGTTAACACGTGTACAAAGCCTCAGTTTAAAACAAACAAACAAAAACCAGAAATTAAAAAAAAAAAAAAGAAAACAGAAAAAAAGGAATTCTGGCAACATTTGTAGTTCAAATGCAGGCTTTCTGTAAAATTTTAAAGTAAAAACTTTATACGAATGTTCTCCTATAGCAAACTGCATTTGGAGTTGTGCAGCAGTGCAGCATTAGCGCGTGCAGCGAACTGATCATTTCAGGAAGCGAAGAAAGATTTAGGGTCATGTTTAAAAATATTAGAAAAGCAGTCCTGTTCATGGAAGCAGGGAGAGAAGAGGCGAGGAAACCACCTCTAAGCTTTATTTGGAGCAGAGTTATGAGCCCGCTTGGCCTCTGTGCCAGCAGAGAGGAAGCACAAGGTGTCTGCGCCAAGGACCGCAGGAAGCTGCAGCCTGGAGATGCAGAACTGAGGACAACGGGACCGTAGGTTTGGGAAAAGAGAACGGCGAGGAAGGTGTCTCGGCTCCGGCCGCGGAGGCGCCGCTTGAGAGGGGACGGGCATGAAGCCGGCGTGCTGCTCCTTCCCGCCGCTGCCGGCCCCGGCCCCGGCGCACTCACCATACGGACGCTCCGGGCCAGCACCAGCACTCCGGCCACCGCCATCCCGGTGCTCAGGCTCTGCGGGCAGAGGAGAGCGGGGCTCAGCCGGGCCGGGCCGCCCCGCGTAGCCCCCGGCCCCTCACCCGCCCCCGCCGCCCCCCTCACCCGCAGGAGGCTGAGGTGCGCGTCCGCCCACTCGGAGAGGCGGGCCAGGCCCTCGGCCGCCCCGCTCCGCCGCTCCGCCATGGCCGTCTGCTGCTCCCCCGCCGAGCCCGCAGCGCCACCCGCCGGCCTGGAGAGCCGGGAAGGGGACGGGGAGCTGGGGTGGAATGGGAGGAGCTGGGTTGGGGAGGGAGGAGCCGGGGCGGAACGAAGGGAGCCGGGCTGTGGATCTTAGGGTCGGGCTGCCCCAAGCGCGGTAAGGCTCCGACATCGGGCAGCTTCCGAGCCAGGCTCTGTCAATCGCCGGTGAGGACGCCGAGGTTATTACCGCCGCCCTTGGGCTGCTGGCATTTAAACAGAACTGGTGATGACCTTCACTCGCACCCCCCCGACCCCGAGAAACGCGCTACCGTGCAGCACCCCCCTTGGACCTCGGGGCGCCACCTTAAGAGGAAAAAACAACTTCGGAACGCCCCTGTATTCATCATTGTTGTTTATTCTTTTCCCTTAGTTCAAAACTAACAAATATCTGTAATTCATTACCAAAGGGCTCAGGCCAGCCCTTTCCCTCAACTGAATCAAATGCCCATCTGTGCAATGCACCTATATGGTCTTTAAATAAACACATGCATTGTAAGAAAATAACCTGACAATGGTATAAAACTGGATTTATGTTTACACAAATCTTCCATTTCAACCCTGTTCTCGGTTTGCACATGAGCAGGCAGCACATGAGACTATACCGCTAACAGTCACAACTCGGGATTGCAGGAAAAGCACAGATTTAGTTGGGAATTTATAATCCAAGGCAGCAAACCCCGTACCTGAATCAAAACATTTTATGTAAGGTTAAAACTAAAACAATTCTTAAATTACTGGCTATGAGGTAAGTTGGACAAGTTAATATCACCCCTGTAATTTTTTTTTTTCAAAGAAAGCAGTATAGTTGCTGTTAGCTTTACTTCATTTACTAAGTGTGAGCATTTTAATATTAAGTAATAAATAAAGAAATAGTGCAAACTCTTGTTTTCATGAAAAACATAACTTGTATCCAAACAACAATTTGGAAGCATACTGCTGATTCCTACAATCTGTGTGTTGGGTAAAATGCTAAACAAAAAGCATTGACTCGTGAGGGGGGGTCAAGAGAGTCAGACAGTATTGCTGCCTGCGAAAACCCAGTGGCTCTGTTCCCGCTATGGGGAGATGCTCTGCTTTCCCACAGTGCTGACTCAGTGACAGAACTCTCTTTCCCATTTTATCAGATCAAAATAATCTGAACACCCTCCCTTATCAGCCAGTTTCGAACAGCATGTATCATGTGAAACTACACTGAGAACACCTGGAAGACAATGAAACAAAACAACTTTACAGAAAAAGAAAAACTGCTGAGTCAGCACCAGTGTCTGTAACAGAGAGGAAACATAGGAGTTGATGTTTTAAAATAAGAACTGTTGGTGGTCATGATGGATCACACACGGACAGCACCGATGTTCACAGGACGCAGGACTGGCGAGTTCAATCCTCAGCAGTTTCCTCACAGGGCCACAGCAGCAGCAGGTGCACAATCCCATTTCACACAGCTCGTCAGACCTTAAACTTGCCTTACACACACTCTTTCTGGGCACTGGAATTACAGAATGGAACTTTGGAGTACCAGTATTCACCTCTCAAGGATTTTGGGAACTGACAACAAATTGCACTCACGAGCGCAGGTGACAACACAGCCGTGGCTAATGGGCACAGAAGAGGAGAGCTGTTCTTCACCTCTGCTCCCTGTACCCTGGTGCACCAGCCCTTCACTCGATCCTCTCCCCTGGGACCTGTCCCACTTCACAATGAATTTAAACTCAGGAATTTAAACCAGGACAGAGATTGGGTTGCTTTTTTCTTCTTGTCTTTTTAAAAAGTTATTTTTTTTATGTTAAAGATGTGAAAGTCTATAATAATTCTTTCAGAAACATTAATTATTTCACTTTAAACTAGGGTTGGGAGAAAAAAAGTATCAAGACCAAAAGTTTACTGGTTCATTTCAGCACCCTGCTAATCAGCAGGTATAACAGTAACACCTCTGACTCGTGGTACAAAGTAGCAACACTGATAGATTAAAAACCCAATCCATCAGTTCTTCCTCGGTTTGAAAGAGGAAACAGTTATTTAATTTAGGTCACATTTCATCTATTACTATTGACTTGGAGTTTATGCTTAATGTTGATGTTGCCAAGTTTATCTAATGTACCAATTAAGCAATTCTCAACCCATCTATATTAATAAGTTTCATTGGCACCTTCAGAAAGTGAAACAAAATTGCAAAGTAAAAGCCAACTCTTAACACACCTATGAATTTAATTTCCCATATTCTGCCCTTGAGAAGTTTTTCCTCAAAGTCAGAAAAGTTAAAAAAACCACCCCTATGTATAGACAAGATGTGATTAAAGTAAGTGGCCGACTGTTCCAGTAAAGACACAGACCTGAAGTGCCTCATACATAACTGATCCAGTGGGGGCAATGGGGCTAGGACTGGAAGACGCACTCACCTTTGACTACAAATCTCTGATGCATTCTTTTTGTGCTTATGCAAAGGTGAAATTGGAAGACTTTTAGTTTGGTGAGTAAAACCAATGTGATTTTATTTTGCTTGATTGATTTTGCTGTACTTGAAACAAATGGTGAGGATGTGCTGTTGCTGGACTGCAGATCACAGCCAGGGGAGCCCTACAGCTCCAGGTTTGGCTTTCCACCAACCACCCTCAAGGGTGACAGGGACCGGCTTCAGTGCCGGAGGAAGCACTTGGTCACACTGTCCTCTTTTGGCCACCTCCTTACCCCTTATGTCATGCAGATGCTTTGTACGCACCCACATCCCCTACATCAGTCAGAAGTTGGTACTCATGTACTTTTTTCCTGAAACATACAGTAACAAAATATCCACAACCTCTTCCAGGAGTTTGGAACACAAAGCTTTGGGATGCAGTACTTCCAACATCGACAAGGCAAGAAACACCAAATGGAAAAGAAAATCATGTACCTTTCAAAGGTATTTTTAATAGTTTTCTTTTTTAATAATGATGTACCATTTACATCCACCAGTGTCCCAGTGCCCTCTCTCTAGGTGTACAGTATGCTTGCTGTACATCACTAAGGCACTCAGGAGGGAAGTCATTTTTGATAAACGGAACAGGAATGCTTCCACTACACAGCATCAGTAATAAATTTCCATAGCAACTCTACCACGGGATTCAGCTTGTTTGATTTATGTGACAGCAAGTCGTATACCAACTGGCTGGGAATTTGGCAAGTTTGTCACCAAATCACTTTCAAAGGCACTGATCACCTTTTCTTACCCCTAGCTGGGAACAGTCACATTTTTTCCACCGATTTTGAAATTGAATGTTTGAATTTTAGTGGCATAGAGGAACCAACGCTATCAATTCATTCCCTCAAAATAACAACCACCTTCCGAAGGCCTGCATGCCCTCTCCTTTTGAAACCTGACTTTGCGAGCCAGCTGCCGCACTGTCCAGTTTACATCTTCAGGATTCAAGGCTGAGAGTATTGTGCGTTACTCTTAAGTCCTACCTTAGAGCAATTTTTCATCAAGAAAGTACCTTGAATGTAAATCAAAATGCTTTGAAACAGCAGAAATAAATTAAACAAATGTAATTTGTTTATAAAAATATCTTCTTATAAATCTTTAAAGCTTATAAAAGCCAGAAAATACATTTAAAAGAATCTCTGAAGTATTTCGTCCTTTGAGGTGTGGTTACAGTTCAGAAAGTGAGAAGAAACAAAGCCCACAGACTTTTCACATTTATCTTCTGACAAGGAATGTTGTAGTACAACACACTCAACCTACAAGTTAAAATGTCTTTGACATCCCTCCTCGGGTCAACTCCCCGTGTCAGATCATTTCTGTTTGAAAATAAAGAGTTGGAACTTAGCTGACAATGCTGCTGTTTAGACAGACATGGCACAATTAGCTTTTCCATAGTTCTATATGGAAATTTGGATATTGGTTACACCAGCAGCCATGACTCTGAAGCTAGAGCTCGGAGATATGTATGTAGTACATAGGCGCCATTTTTAAACAATTACTTTCTGAACTTACATTTTCATATTGCGAGGGCAAGTGGTATCACATACAAACATACCACTGTCTCAGCCGCCCATTTTTTCAGTGATGTGGCATTTAAAAATACCTATATTCCTGGTTATTGATTATGGGATAGGTCTTTGTAATAAAATGTAAATGACCTTGCTAGTCCATCCAGTATTTAAACTGCATCACTTGGTCCTCTTGCACTTCCACGATGACTGTCCTTCGTCCTGCAGCTTTTTAAATTTTGGCCCAAGTAGGAACCACCAGCCAAATCCCAGAATGACACAGATGACGGATTCCACGTAGTAACCATCCAAGGTAGTAACACAGGAACCACCAGCTTTTGCACAGAGCTGAAACAGAGAAGCAGAAGTTGATGTATTAAGTATTCTTGGGGAGATACAAAAACACAGGCTTTTAGAAAGTAGGCATTAGATATCCACTGTTTTCTACTTGCTCTTGGTTATGATTAAATATATTTGTTTATTTTTCCTTGTTTCCCATGCAGTTAGTAAGAGAGGCTTTTGAGCTTACCATTAGTATGAAAAAAACCCAAAACTGTTATAAAACATTTGGGAAATAGAGCATATTGGCCCAAGGGGCTAACTCTAGAAAATAGAAACTGTCCAGCTGTCTCATGTTGGCCTGGAGGTTCTTAATCTCATGAAGAAAGGTGTTTTTTTTTTTTCCCTAGCCATCCACACTGCTTCTTTAGAAATTATATCCTTGCATCTCACCACACTGAATCAGGAAATGGACAGTGCAAAATGCTGCATGTTTCTGGGAAAAATATGCCTGGGACGTTTTTTACTTGCAGAACTGGAAGACAAAAACTCCAGCATTTAAAGGGTAAGTGTACAGCACACTATTGTTTCTGCTATCATTCAGCTTTCAGTACTGCTATAAACCCAAGATAAATCAATCCCCTGAGTTGAGGTTCTGACAGCATGTTCATTATTCTGAGATATGTCAAGATCAGATTAGGAATAAGGAGGGAGCAATAGTGGTGGTAGAACATTACCAGCTGGAAGGATGTGAAAAAAGATGAGAGGAGTGAGGTGAAGGAGGAAGGACTTAAGTTCAGTAGAGGCCCAGGCACAGGGAACCTAATTAGTGGCAAGTCAATGAGAGACAAGCTGAAAAAACTGACACTGTGGAAGCTCTGCAACTAGTAAAAAATGCAACTCCAGTTCAAACAAGTCACATTTGATTCCTAGAACACTGTTTATTTAGAGAACTTCCACATCCCAAAGAGTCCTGGCATTCAAGAGTGAAATAAGTCTCAGTCATGAGTATGAAAAACAAAACCAAAAACCCCCAAAACATTTCCACCTTCCAAACAGTCACATTAAAATTTCTCATTTGCTCATGAGGAGGTGAATTTGAAACTTTGCTTTCCAGGCAGTTTTGCATCTTGTTATCTGATCTGCATACATTAGCACAGCATGCTCTTTGTTCTCTTCCACAGGTCTCCCCAGAACTGGGAAGGCAGCCAGTCACACCACTCAATTTCACATGGAAAATGAAGATCAAAGACAGAGAGCAGGAGAAGGTATCAAGGTATCCAGATAGGAAGCCTCCAGAAAGACAGAAGGAACAAAAACCTACCACAAAACTTAAGGGACTTGGGGGACAGACAGCCTGCCAAGAACAGAGCGCCTAATTACACCACTCTGAACTTAAGCAAGGTTTACTTTCATACTTTACAGCCTCCTTACACTGCAGAGAATGTGGCACCAGTCTAGTTCTTCTACCACCAGCTTTTCATCCCAGCCCAGAAAGAAATGGACAACTATTCCGCAACTGCAAATCTTTGGTAAGATATTAGTTATTAAGAGTGTACAGATAAAAACAGACTTAATTTTAACAGACAGGAAAATTAGCTCAATGAGTGGGAATTTTTAAGCATAAGCTGTGCACTACGCAGGTTTTAAAAGGCAAAAAAAAACCCCAAAAACCTAAGGGAAGCAATTTAATTGACAAATAATTGAACAGAGACCTTCACGGCCTCCAGAACTTACTTCTGCAGCAACTGTAGTTCCACAGGTCTGTTCCTGGGCCCCTGCACACTCTTTCACCGTAAGTGGGTCCACAAGCCAGAGTGCCACAGTAGAAGGCCAGTTCCCTCCCAGATTTGACACAGTATTTAGGAGCGTCATGTAGGTGCCTCCAATCAGCGGGTCACTGACTTTGGCGTTGAAAGCCATTATTGCAACATACATGCTATACAGTGTGATCTATGGAAGAGGTAAGAAAACCCACAGGACAGTAAGGTCTCCCCAGTTACAGACAATGACAACTAAAAACCCTAGCATAAAAACTGTTCTAAGAGATTACTTAAAGTTAACAACATTGACTGAAAAATAATCCCAACGGGTTAAAATTGCAAAAGAGAGAAATTATTTCTGCAGTCTGTGTCTCTACTAATACCGAGAAGTAGCCTTGCCACTTGTCTCGAGTCATGCTGAAACTGATCCAGCCTCACATGCATCGGAATGACTCAGGTTATCAAACTGTAGTATGATAAGGCCAGATAAAATAGCACATAAAAATAACACTTTTGCATTTAAAATCAACTCTCAAGATACTGCATACATTTTAGCTCTGATCCAAAGCCCAGGTGTTTGTTTTCCAGGCCTTTGGATCAGATCCATCATGACATTCCTCCAAAAATCAGTACAAGTTTTTCTAGGACCAGAATCACAAAACTTTATGGATCTGCACGATAACCACAATCATCATAATGCCTATGAAACTCAGTCAGAATGCTGGGATTTATCCAATTCCACCATGCTTTTGAGCTCCTGGTTTTGGGGGGGGGGGGGGGGAAGTGGGAAACAAAAGCAGATCTCAGCTAAAAGTAACTCCATAGAAGATGTTTAATGGAGCAGGTGGAAGAGGGAGAAATAATATTGGCAAGAGTATCAAAAGTAAATATAGCCATGCAGCACAACAGGTCAGACTTAGAGGAATTCTAGTGTAACTAAGGACAAAAGCATTTATAGTCCTCCCATTGATTCATATGAAATACCCTCCTGTCCCCCTCCCCTTCCCACATACAGTGTATGTATGTTACCTGATGTAAAGCATAACTCAGCAATACTACAACATAGTAGTAGACAGGAAATCCTCCTTCATGTTTTACTTTAGGAGTCCACCATACCAAAAAAGCAAATTCCAGACCAAGCAGTAATCTGGAAGAACAAGAAAGATAATTTGTAATTCAAGTAATTGTCCCCATGTGTTTCCTTGATAGAAAGCAACTATTGAACATTTATACATACAGAATATATTAAAATAGTTAATATCTAAATAATTAAAACTTTTTCTTAGATAGAATTAGATATTAAATTTTGACAAGCACTGAAATGGTACACATTTTATACCTAAGAAATTCTGTCTTCCATATAATTCACTAAGCAGATCTCCTATACTGGCTTTCTCCCCTGCCCCTTCACACAGAAATTTATTTTTTGTTAAAAGCAACGCACAACCAGATTCAGCTGGAGCAAGATCTACTTTTTTTTTTGGCAAAAACATACATAGTCGCACACTAAAGTAATGGCTACCTGTTACAGACATGTTACATGATTTACTGAGTAACAGCATTAAGTAATTTGCTGGATTCACTGGTTTTAGAATTCCATAAGCAAACTCTTATATAAAACACTTCAACAGAGAAGTGAAGTGTCTCCTTGTCTGTATCAAAATAATTCAGCTTCTTTTACTCTCAGTCACTTCAGTAAAGCATGCATCCAGTAGATGCACCAAATGACTTGCCAATGTGTTCTGCCACTATTACATTGGGAAGCACATGTAATTTTACAGATACGGTCCTGGATCTAGTCAGAACGATTCATAAATAAGCAACTGTCAACACTGTAGCAAGAGTACTACTCTAATGCTGTTGAATATGCATCTTAAAAACACCTCACATTCTGTTTTCTTACATGTGTTTCTACATGAATTGTCTTCAAGGCACAAGACACAGGGAGTTCAACTTACTATGACAATTCTGACATACTTTCTTGTATCTGGAAGTTTAAGAGTTACACAAGAACTCCTATACTTGATCTGAATATGTAAATTACTGTTTCTGTTAAACAAGATTTGTTTGTTTTTACCTAAAAGGCATAGCTTTGTAAAATGTGTTCAGTGGCTGGGGGCCTGCTGTGTATTTGCTGATAATCAGAGGCAATATTATCTGTAAAGGAACCATGGGAACTGCTAGCAGAGCTAGGTGCTCTTTTGGGACGCCCTCTTCCACCAGTTTGAGTCCTGTTACGGCATCTGCTGCTGAAAATCCAACCTGCAATACAAGTCAGACAAAATAAACTGGGGAAAACAGTGATAGTTTAACTAGAAATTCAGTTTATTCAAAATTATGTAAATTGAGAAATGTGATTGAGGACAATTCACTTGTGTCTCATTTGATTTCCTAATCCGTTCTGAAACATGTTCTACACTTGCACACTCTTCTTGTCATCAGTGCCAAAATGATAACAAGAACATTAAACACAGCAATGATATTCATGCCCAAGCCTTAATTGCTGTAGGTATCCACGATGGCTAACAAGAAGCCATGGAAACCTCGTTTGTACAGAGTTGCAGATTCGAGGAATAACATTTAGGTTAAAAGAAACATTCCCCGTACTTTTAACTGCAGACTACACAAACAGCCTAACATTTAAAAATGTTTAAAAACAATTAATTTAATAGTAGATTGCAATCAAACTTCTCTTTAAAGCTTCTGTAAACACTTACAAAAGCCCAAACAAATGTTTTCTCTCATACAGCCTTACTTAGCACAATGATATAAGCAAATTTGTTTCAAATTCCATGTGAAAATTTGGAACTCTGATGACAAGCACTAGCAAAACTAAGAAATAAGTTACACCACAGGAACTCAGAAACCTTTCAGACACTTATATCATCAGCATCTAAAATTCATATATGTATTTACTTACTTTTGCTGTGAGAATCAAGAGACAGAAAGTAAGAACTGCCGGCATCTTGATTATTGAGAATAGCAGCTTGTATGTGTCAGTGATGCCTTTTGTTTCTTCTTTTGTTGGTGTTAGTTCCTTGTTTTCCTTTTTCAAAAGGGCAACCAGTGTAGTGGTAATTAAAAAGACAGCTCCCCAGAAAAACAGGAAATCTGGATGGAAAAAAATTAAAATTAAGAAAAATCTTTATAGCAGCCACCATCAATGTTTCATTAACAACTCACTAAGTATCTAAAATGCAGTTATTTTGCAGCAATATAAACCTAATAATCAAAAATTGAAAAAAAAACCCCATCACTCACTAACCCTCCTAAAAACAAGCAACAAAAGCAAAGCACAAACGCATAGCTACACACAGTAACTGACACAGCTCTTCCCTGCCCCTCACTCTATAACCATGTTTGCTTGAGATCTGAGGCAGAAGAGCAGCAGCAAACCAGGTCACTTCCCCAGTGTTCTGTTTATTATTACCACAATGAGCATGGTGGAGGAGAAACAGAAATAAAAATGAAAATGTTGAAGGAGTACACAATCACCAAAAGCTGATCGAGGAAAAAACCACATTTAATAGTACTAGTTACAAAACAGGGAAAAAACTTCAGAGGAAGAAGTCATTCACAACTCTCCAGTTGATTTACTGCCTAGTCACGTAACTATTCTGTGCCTCAATTCTATATTCCCTATATAATACCATCTGCCATGTGAAGGAAACAAAGATTTATACTTATGAGTATAAAGATGTCCTGATGAAAGTTCTTACAGTTGTCGAGTAAAGAATCACTCAAACATGTCTGTTTTAAGTGGCTATTATACTTGCTAACTCTTAAGTACTTTATTTTTAGCAGATATAATATTTGCTAAATTGTGGATTTGAAGGTAGCAATAGTAAAACCACACCCATATTTTATGGCAAGTACTTTCTGAGTTAGCAAATGGATTAATCTAAGACAATCCTATCCTCTAGCTTTATGAAACAGGCAAGAAAGAACTCAGTAACATGCAGAGGGTAAGACAGAAGTAGCCTTTTATCTTCCTGGTCACAAGCAACTCCAGAAGCCTCTAAGCACCGAGGGCTGGTGAAAGGGCAAAGACAGTGCAAAGGTTTAGGCAATTATTAGCTGCTTCTTATGCACAGAAAGAGAACAAGCTCAACAAGCGTGGAAGAAAACATGGAAAGACTACTTTAGCGATACCCTAGCATTCTCAGTGTAAAAGAAAAAAGGTATTTCAAACCATTTTCTGCTGCTTCCACATCAGTTACTTTTCCCTTTTCTATAGAAAAGATGATCTCATAACCAATGCTGTCAGATTGCTCCCTCCTCTGTTAAAAAAAAGGTACCCTGAACATACATTTTTAAGTAAAAGATGAGTTTTCAGAGAGTCATGCTAATCACAGCTACTGTCTACAAAAGACATATGGGAGTGGTACTCTAATAATAGCACTAAGCATCATCACCGCAGTGAGAGACCTACAGTGCGAGGACGGGAATAGAAATAGCTTTGAGCATCATCACTCCTGAATACTCCTGGTCAGGTCAGCCCTGTCAGCTGCAATACAGCAATGGCTGGATTACCAAAAAAACCCCAAAACCCCAAACCAAGCCATACAGTCCACTAACAGCCTACAAGCGAAAGAACTTTAAAATTATAGTTCACAGAAGGAATTTCTAGCCTGAAGTCTCTGGTGCCACCAGTGCTGCCTGGCCCCATCATTATTTTGTCTCTGCCTCTATACTATTACCAGCAAAATAACTGTGTTGGGGCAAAGCAAACTTTTGAACTAGATCAGGGACAGACAAGGCTGGAAAATAATTGTCAGAAGGTGTGCATGGGGGGACAGATGTTTCATCACAACAGCTTTAAGCAATTCTAAAGATACACATCTCTTCCCAGGCAAAAGGGCTCTCTCCACAGTCACTGGCCCAAGTAAATTTGGGCTTGCCTTGCCTTGAAGGGGCACCTTCTTCCTGCACTCATGCTTTACCTCTCTTCCCTCACGCTGCGAGAGGCATACATATGACTGCATGGCAAACAACTAATGAAGTGGCTTCTCAACAACTTGAAGTTGACTTGGGATCATGAACCGTTGACTTGTTCTTTCCCTAGCACCGGCATTCAGCTTACAATAAAAGTGTTCAGAGATCCGAACTGGCAGAAAACTATTCACCTTTTCAAACTGTAAAGTTTTCCGCTGCTTTAAGTGCCCAAACTGGCACACAAGCCCCGTTACAACCAGCGCTAGGACCAGAGAGCCACTCTCCTCATTTCAGTGAGCAGGTTTACAGTACTTCTCTGCAGCTGCTTCAGGAGAAACTTGGGCACAGCAAATTGTGGCATACAGTCACATGAACAAGGGAACAGAAATTTCTTGCAGCCAGTTTTACCACACAAAAAACCCACAGCCTGCAACTATAGTGTCAGTGCTATTTGCTTTTCCTACTCCACCCAAGTTAGTACTCCAGGAGAAATTAAACAGGTTGTATTAGTGGGTTTGGGGTTTTCTTTTTTTTCCCCCCCTTGAAAGACAGCTCTCTTGTAATAGTAACAAAACCATTTATATAAACAGTACTGAGAGAAAAAACAAGACAACAAAAAACCTGGACAGTGGAGGTAAGCGTAGACAAACCAAGCTCTCTTAACTACACTAGTGATTTGCAAGTTGCATCAGCAGTTAAAGACATCAGTCTGCTGCTGGAGCAAGAGGGAAGAGGCACGCCAGCACTGATGAACTACACAGTAAGGGAAAACAAAGGAAAGCAATAAACCAGCAGGGTTACTCTGAGGACTACTCTATGCTTGTTGACATATATACCAGATGTAGGGTTATCAACTGGAGGGGAAGAGGAAGACTGGTCAGCAATTGTGATAGCTGCACAGACAAAATAAGTACAGCAGTCTTGGAAAATGGTATCTTGATTTATGAATAAGATAGGTACATAATAGAAAGCAAAAGCTAGCACTTAAATAACAATTCAACACAGTTTTGGCCTACCTTTTCTCTTACATGATACAGGCAGAGCAACCAACATAAGAGAAACTAAAACTATGAGAATTTACTCTTAACTGCTAGCCATGGTCACTTTGAGACTGCAACCAGAAGCGGTGTCAGTTTTTCCTGTCCTCCCATAAGCTGAGCTGGCTAAAATCAATCTTGCAACCAAAATGTGTGCATTTTAAGCACCTTCTAGGTAATATGCCTAACACCAACCACCACATAGAACCTTTCTGAAAAAAAAACCCCAACTAAATAACCCAAAGACCACCAAACAGCAGACATCCCTACACCAGCAGCTAGTTCAGGTTGGATTACCAGACTCAATTTAATTCATTAAAGAGAAAACAAAATCCCCTTTAATTTACTACAGTAAGGCCTTCTTTCAGAAATAGGCTACACGGTCACCCTGCACACTTGCCACTTCTACTTCTGTGAACGCTACCATTTTGGAAGAGACAATTATTTTTTTTAAATTTCCTTTTTCATTCCCCCCAGAAGGAGAGGTTCTAAAAAGGCCTCCTTAAAACTAGGGGGAAAAAAATTGTCTCTTAAGTACTTAGGTCCAGCAAGATAATGACGAGGCGGGTTTCCCATGCTCTTAAGCCCAAAGATGCCTGGAAGTTCAGTGCATGTAGCAGTGGACTCTGCCAGCCTCCTGGCAGGCTATGCTTACTCACAGGCAGGGGACAAACCAAACCTGCTCAGCTCACAGCGCCAAACCCCTGCTTGCTCTGAAAGGAACTTTGGCCCAGGCTCAGGAAAGAAGCATCCCCATCCCAGCCTCAGCATGCACAGGCCAGCGGTACCCAGGCAGTACCTGAGAGGGTAACAATCCCTTGGGGCTGGGGCTGGAACCGCAGGTACTTGTTGCAGAAGGAGGCCGACTCCAGGGCCAGGAAGAGGACATTGCCCAGGAAGTAGCCAGCCGTCTGACCCACGGAGTTGCAGGTGGAGGCATAGCCCACATTCTCCCTGGACAACATGGTCAGGGCCCAGCCGTCCACTGCAATGTCCTGCGTCGCCGCCAGGAACTCGAAGAGGAAGAAAGTCACAGTGAGGGCCACCACGTCGGGGCCCCGGCCCTCCCCGTCGCCCAGCAGCATGTCCACCTGGGTGGACATGTAGATCATGAAGAGCCCCAGGACGTACTGCGTGGGCACCAGCCAGGACTTGCGGCGGCCGAAACCCCGCAAGTAGACGGCGTCCACCAAGGGGGCCCAGAGCAGCTTGAGGCTGAAGGGCCAGAAGACAAAGCTGAAGAAGGCCTGGTCGGTGTAGCTGGCGCTCTTGCTCTGCAGGATGAGGGGGACGCTACCCGCCAGCCCCAGCGGGATGCCCTGCAGCACGTATAGCACCAGCAGCAGCAGGATGCTGCCCAGCTCCGCCCGGCACCCCCGCGCCCCCCGCGAGCCCGGCTCCGGGGGCAGCAGCGCCTCGGCCTCGCCGGCCGGCAGCCCATCCTCGCAAAGCGCCAGGGCGGGCGGCACCTCGCTCCTCACGTCCAGGTAGTGCTGGTGGCTCCCGGCCCGGCGCTGCCGGCCGCCCTCCTTGGCCGCGATGGCGGGCGACATATCTCCTCTTGGCGGCGGCGGCCCGGGGGCCGCGCTGCGCCCCCAGGGGCCGAGGCGGGAGCGGAGGCCGCCGCCCACCGCTGAGGAGACGCCGCACACCGGCCCGGCCGCCGCCAACCACCACCGCCGCCGCACCGCCCCTTCCGGGCACGCGGGCGCTGGCGGCAGGCGTGGCCGCGCCTTATTGGTGCGCCGCAGAGCTACGTCACGCGCCCCTGACCCTCGTGCCGGCTCAACTTTGACTGACCGGCGGCCGCTCCCGGGCGGCGGCGAGCGGGGCTCTGGCCTGGCGGCGTGCGCTGCCTCCTGCCGCGGGACGGGGGCGGCGGAACCCCCGCGGCCAGGGCAGGCGGCTTTAGGGCGAGCACGGCGCACGCTGGCGGTGGGACAGCGCAGGGAACGACGAAGCAGCTGCCTCTCGGGGTGGAGAGGGGAGCTGCCGGGCTTCCCGGAGCCGGCCCCGCTCTGCCAGGGACCCGGCCCTGCGGGACGAGGAAAGCGCTCGGTGTGCGGGGTATTTGACAGCGGGGCTCTAAGCAACGCGGGCACAGGCCCCCGGGCGCCTTCAGACGTTGTTCAGCGAGCGCCCACCCGCCGCAGGCCGGTAAACAACGTTGTTAAATGATCAGTAAGCAGCAGGCGAATAATAAAAATTAAGTTCCGCTTTTTCTGTTTTTTGGCTCTCCTGTACTAATAAACAAAAATCAGTAAGAACCAAGGTAAGCGAATGTCACTTCCCCCCTATTCTTTTACCCATTATTTATAGTTACATGGTAATTAGGCCTTCACAAAGACATTTTGTGTCTCACATCTTCTGTTTTCAATGCTTGAAATATTTTTATTATTATTATTGTTTGAAGACCCATGACAGCCATAATGCAATTAAAACATAGAACAAAAATTGCACACCAATACTATCCATAGGACAAAATTGCTTGGAATCCGACAGCGGGACCAGATACTGGTTTGTAATTCCACATGTAACTTGAATTCTTACACCCACACCTTCCCTTGTTTCCCTCTCTTTAAGCGAGAAGACTAACACCGTTAGAAGTTCAGAGGAGGGTTTCCAAAGTATTTTGGGAATGTCACCGGGAGGCTTTCATTAACATAGTTGCCTTCTTTTAGGAAGTTCCACCTGAGCAGAAACGGAAGATGCACCTTATGCCGCACAATATTGACACACGAAGAAACACTTGTTGTAAAGCCTCAGTTTCTGCCCTCACTTGTACCCTTAAAACGGCCTGAAGGGAGCCCCGGGAGCTCCAATACCGCAAGCTGGGGCCGATCGGCGGCCACGTGCACGTTTCTGAGCTCCAGCAGCCGCACGGCCGGTCCCTGCCGTTAAGCCGGCGCAGAGCCAGGCACCGTGACCCGGAGGGGAGCCCGGGCTGCGCTGCTGCTGCTGCCGCTGCCGCCGCCACCCCCCTGCTCAGCGGCTCTGCCCAGGCCGCTACACCCGCAGCGCCCAAATCCAGGTTTCTGACCTCAAGGCCCCCGGCCGGGCCCGGCCCCGCGCTCCGCCCCTTCCGCCGGAGCGGGGCCGGGCCGGGGCGGCTCCTCCTCCCCGCGGCGGAGGCGCAGCCGGGCGGCATTAGCTCATCTCAGCGCGGCGGCGGCGGCTCCTCGCGGCCCTTTCTTCCCCCTCCCCGCCTCGGGGCCGCCCGCCCGCCCGTCGCTTCCCGCCGGTCGGAGGCGGCGCCGTGCCCCGGCAGCCCCCATGGCCCTGTGCAACGGAGACACCAAGGTCAGTGCCGCCGCGCTGCCCCCTCCGCGGCCCGGCCCGGGACGCTGCCCGCCGCCCGCCCGGGCCTGACGGGCGCTTTGTGCCGCCGCTTCTGGGCCCGGCCCGGCCTGGGCGCCGCCTCGGCCGGTGGGCACATGGCGTGGGGGGGCCTGGCCTTCCCCCGCGGCCGCCTCCCGGGGGCTACGGGCGGCCCCGCGGCGCGGAGCAGGGCCGGGGTCCGCGGCGGCGGCCTGGGGAGCAGGGCCGGGCGGCTGTGGGGACTGCGGGGGGCCGGTGCCTGCCTGCGCCCTGCGCGGGCAGCTGCCCACGTCCCCTGCCCCCGCGCCGCTCTGCCGCTCAGTCACCGCGGCGGTTGCTCTGAGAAAATTAATTAATTTCACAGTCTGGGTCTTGATAGGATTTTTTTTTTTTTTTAAATGTTGACTTATGGTGTGGCCGAGCCCGCCTGGGCCGGGTCTGTTCAGTGCCTCGCACGGCCTGCGCCGCCTCCGGGGCGAAACCGAAACGGAGCTCCCCAGGGGTACAGCCGGCACCTTTCCTAGCAGCCAGCCACGCCGGCTGGGCGTCGCGTCCCGGTGAGGACGCTCGCTCATTCAGCCCACTTGAGAGAAAAGTTGGTTTGCTTAATTGCCGCAGGAGCGGGCAGGCTTGCCCACACCGCCAGCCCTCGCACGGGGCCCGCTTGCCTCCGTCCTGGTGACCCCTGGGATCGCGCTGCTCCCTCAGCGTTGCTCCGTGTCCTGTTTGCAGCAACAGTGGCAAAAAAGATGTGTGTTGGAGTAGCTCTTGCGTGCCAGGGTGATAAAATGATTTGTGTGCCTTTGTGAAGTTGAAGTTTTGTCTTGATAACAGAACTTCTGAGCCAAAACCCTGCAGGTTGTCTCAAGCTGCTTCTGTATTAGGGTAAAAGCCTTGTTCTAAACTTTTTAATCTAGTTTGCAAGAAAAGGTGACTCTGAGGTGAATTTTTTTTTTTAAGTGCTCAGTTGGTCCCAACTTAAGTTTTCTGACACACTTTTCCCTGACCATTGACACTGTCTCCTTTCGTGGCCGGGGCTGCTCTTGAGGGCTCCTCTTCTCTGGGGTGGTCTCACCTAGAGCAAGCTGTGGGATGCAAAGCTCATTGTCCCCGAACAGTGCTCTCGCAGGAAGTGGGTAACGAGAGCGGCTTCCGCAGGGGGCCAGGTCCCAGCAGCTGCTGGAAATCTGCCTGCGACTTACACGAATTAAAAGTTTGTCTGAGATAACGGTTTGGGGGCTTTTGTTTCAGTCTTGGGGATTGCTGGAGTTTGAAGGAGTTACTTTCCTGTTATGCTTTGAAAAAAATATGAGTAAGTGTTCTTGTATGTGCTTAATTTTAATACCACAGGGAAACAATTAAACTCTTGTAAAACCTGTGCTGGCTTGAAAGTGCCAGATCAAGGCTCCTGGTTTAGGCTTGTCCTAAGTTATTAGTGTGGGTGAAAGCTTAGGGTTGAGGGCTCGGACAGAGGGGCCGCTGCTGCAGACCAGGCTCTGCCAGGTGCTTCTTGGTACTCTGGAATGTGACTGTTCTGTATGTTAATGTGTTTTATAAATTGCATTAATGAAAATCGAGCGTGTGGGTGTGTGAAATGCTGAAAAATTCCCTGATTCTGCAGAAGTGGGCTGTCAGGAACCTGCAAACTTAGTTTAAAGCACTAGGTGGGTACACAGAGGTATAAGATACGCTGTGTCCCTAGCTGGTAACGCAAGCCTGACAGCAGGTCTCCTTCCACAGCTCATTACAGAACTTTTTTTTGACATAAAAAAGCCCAGCAGAGATGGAAGTGTTTTTTCTTCCAGTGTTACCAAGTGGTAGAGCTGAAATGATGGATGGAGGCTGACCCTTGCAGCGGTGGTGCAGTCAGAGGTGGTGATACGGTTCAGGTGGCACTTGGGACTTCAGTTCCAGGTCTCGGGTTTGTGAAACAGCGGGCAAGCAGCAGTCCAGAGATACAACATTTTGATAGTGTAATCACTTCATTTGTTTCATCAGTCACAGAGACCAGTAGGAATCCTTTGCGTATGATGTGGTTTTCAGGGTGACTTGTGATTTAAATTAGCTGAATGTAGACTTTCTTCCCCCATTTGTCTCATGGTGTACACAAGTTCCATTCTGTTTTTAGTCCCACTCTCGTGACATCGGAACAGTGCCTCTGTCTGCTCTGCCCAAACGCCTGAACCACCTTGGACAGCTGTCAAACCAGCTTCGACAGAAGTTCACAAAAATAGCAAGTTCTCCAGATTTTTGTGCGAATAGACCAGGAGAAGACAAGGAACTCTAGTTATTCCCCTACTGAGGGGAAAAAGAGCTTTTATTAGAAATTGGAGAATCCCCACTAGGAAGAGGTGATGGCTCCATAAACCCTGTCCCTGTAGGAGCTGGGCTGTCTGGTATCCTCTTCATCTTTCTCCTGGCACGTGTATGGTATACAAACACACGAGCTAAATTGCCATGTTGGCCCTGTGTTAACAGCATCTGTTCCTTTTTTTGATTTTATTAAATGAAGTTTCCCTTGTTAAATTTGGGTTCAAAATCCCTAGCCTTGGAACTGTGCCTTTAAATAAATAAAGCCAGATCCTGTACTGACTGACTGCCTTTCTCCTTCTTTTTCCACATGATTTACGGTAGTGTTTCTATTGAGCTCTCTTCAGAGCTGAACCTCCTTACAGTTCTACTTTAGTTCAAAAGTGAAATACAAAAACTTCTCTGAGTCAGTCCGTATGGTGATAGTCGCCTGCGTTAACTCACATTGCCTACAGGAGAAAAGGGCAGCGGGCAGTCCCCTGTGTAGTACTGGGAGAAAATTATTTCAGCCTGTAGTTTACTCCAAGCGCACATCTAAGGGAGCAGCAATTTATTAGGCCACCAATTGAATGATTTTTTTGTTTGTTCTGGTGAGGTGCATATTTCCTTGCTCATCTTCCCTGTATGGTCTGTGTTGCTCGTGGATGCAGTGCTTTTACTGGATTTTAGCCCAAATGCCCTTAGCATCATCTGAGGAAAAACCTTCTGAGCTGTGATTAGATGCTGGCTTTTGAGATTTTGGGAGGGTTTTAATGGACTCCCAGCAATACTCAGGCAATGAGCTATTACTTGAAGCCTTGAACAGCCATCTTTCAAGGCCACATAAACGATTAAGTAGTAACTCTAGTGTTGATGGAGTTATCTGTGAAAGTGTTCCTCCGACCGTTGTGCAAAATGATGCTATACTTGGCAAGAGTGAAGAAGCAGGGACGGCTCAGAGAAGGGGTTTGCCAGCTTGGGAGCCAAGTGCTCGCATCTGGGTGACTGCAGTGCAGAGGCTCGTCCGGTTCGTTTTTGTGATGAAGGGGTGTGTATCACTGTCCTGCTTTTGCTGAGGAGAACGAAGGAATGTGCAGGTTCGTTTGAGATACAGCCCTACTTATGCCGCCTTATGCAGTGTTTCTCGGACTACTGCCAATGTAACTTCAAGCTCTTTCTGTTTTCACGCGTGTCTCTCCCCCTCAGCTGTTGCTTGGCCCCGGCTAACTACACCTGACTGCTCAGAGCAGCTTGTTGCCTTCAGGGTAGGGTGCTGAAAGCAAGATTTATTTACTAGCTACAGATGTAAATGCTTGGCCATCGGTCCAGCTGAGCTGATGCCAACAATAACTTGGTTTTAGTATTTTTTTTTTTACTCTAAAATGTAAAAGCTGCCTTCACAGAGTTGTATTACTTTCTTCTTACTTGTTCTGCAGGTTTTTAACGGTGGTCTGCAGGTTGGGAAACTCTAGGACCCATCTGTGTGAGGGCTGGCTATGTGCCCATGGCTTGCCCGGGGGTCTGGAGGGGGCTGCTTACGTCCCACCCTGGTCTCTTGCAGATGGATGCGGGCAATCTCGGACACTAAGCCAAGAGGGCTGCGGTGCTCTGTCCCTTCATGGTACGAGCTACAGCATGTGCTCTGAAACGAGGACATAATAAGGAATAGCACTGCAAGGAATAGGGTTTGCCACAAGATGGGATCAGGAAGGAATAAGGATGTTGGTCTTTCTCTCAAGAACTGCTAATTTAGAAATTGCTAGGTAAAAATGCCCAGAATTACTCTAAAAGTGATTCTTTTCCTTCCACTGGAAGGGAAGACAGTTCTGGTGACTTCTATCCATCTGACCAGGGGGTTTGAAGGGGCATTTGCTGCTGAAGTCCGCTCTCCTCCCAACACATGCCCTTTTCATTGTGTAACCCAAGACTAAAAAGTCATTAAGAGCTCCCCAGCAGGCACACCAGCTGAAGGAAACAAATTAAGTAACTGACTTTAACCTGGATTTAGGCTTTTGAGGGATTTAATGCTATTTTTTTCTGCTTATATTTATTAATTTAGATAAAACCTTTTCTAGCTAGTGTAAACTTTGGAAGTTTCCAATGTGCTTGCCTTCCTTGACTAGTTTGAAGATAGTTATCTGAGCTGTCTCTTGGTAGCTGATGAAGAAAGCTCAAAGGCAGCTTTTGCTGTGTATTTTTTGAGGAGAATGTGTCCCAGCAGGATGATGCTTTCCTCCAGAATGACCTGTGGCTGGTGTGGGGGTGATTATCTGGCCCAAGTGGAAATACTGTGGCATGCTGCTCTGGCTTCCTTTGGAGCCTGAGCAGCAGTGGTGGGAATCTCCTCTGAGCCCTGGATCAAAGGATGTGTTGCCTGGTACAAACATGCAGAGCAACTCCAACGTGCCATAATTAAAACTTGAAATGGTCGTAAGCTTCCAGATGTGTTTTGAGGCAGCGTTTGCCAATGTAAAACCCTTCCTGGTTTTTCCTTCATCAAACTACATTGGTAAGGAACCAGTGTTAGCTTTAAGTTAAGGGGAAAACACCCCCCAAAGTAAGCAATTTCTTTAAACAGTGGAAATTTTTCTGCATGAATTTGTTGGTGTCTTAGTGTGGTTGTGTTTACTCTTCCCTGAAGATCCTTTGATAAGGACACTTTGGTGGAATAGCTGCCTCTTTTTCATAATTTGTTTTTAAAAAAGAAGAAACTTGTCCTTGTGTTTCCCAGCCCTCTTTCAGATTTAGCTGAAGTTGGCCAACCAATTCAAATGTGACGGGGTCAGAGAGAACCATTGCTTTGTTCTGATGTGCAATCTGCTTGAATGCTGCATTCAAAAGTTGACTTTTTGAAAAATCATTTAGAAGAGCCATTTGTTCTCAATTTCCCTTTTTATTCTCTCCAGGAGGTGATGTCAAATGAAATTTCAGTGTATGAGGCAGTGTGATGGGGGAAAAACATTTTTCTTCTGACTTTGCACTGTCCTGTTTTGCTTGAGAAAAAAGACACGTGCTCTTAATTATCATGGGGTGTGCTGGGTTTTATAGTAAAACTGAAAAAGCTGGAGCGGTGAACCAGGGCATATGACTTCTTATTTGTGGGAAGCTTTGCCTTCATTAGCTTGTTAGCATTTTTCTGCCCTAATTTGTACCCTGCTTGTTTTGGGGGATGGGGATGTCATGTTTGTGTGGCTGCTTGGGAGGGATGTGCTGTGTTAATGTATAGCCCCTTTATCTTGCCAATGCATTTACTGGTCTTTGTAGACTTGAGGATTTTTTCATTTAGAAGTTTCTCGGCTAGTCTTTATCATTTTAATCATAAATTAACATATGGGCAGCCTTAGCAGGCTTTGCAGATGTTAGTTTAAGAGATCTGGCTTAAAGTCTGTGGTCTGCAATGTGTCACCATAAAGCACTGACGTGAGTGATGTTCGCAGCCGGAGAATGCCGGAGGAGAGCTCAAGGATGGGCAGCACTGCTACGAGGGAGCCGTCGTCATACTCGATGCCGGAGCACAGTATGGGAAAGTCATAGATCGTCGGGTGCGCGAGCTGTTTGTCCAGTCTGAGATTTTCCCTTTGGAAACGCCAGCCTTTGCAATCAGAGAACAAGGGTTTCGGTAGGTGGTTTTCCATGATGCCTGTGCTTGTATGTTCTGCTTGTTCTCTCCTTTTGGTGTAACGGTATCTGTACATGTTGGCAGCGGTGGTATTTGCC
>BOSO01002328.1:73430-110732 GCA_018403395.1 Gorsachius goisagi | reverse complement strand
TTCCGTTTGTAAGTATCATTTAAGAGGTTGCATTTTAAATATGTATCTGCGAAAATTTAGATGATCTTGCTGTTTTACGTGTTAAACTAGGGATAGCTATTAGTCAAGAAAACAAGTTCTGTGAGTTTCTAAAAATTATTTTCTTAGTTTAATTTAAAAAAAACCCCACAACTGACTAACTTGGATACTGAAGATATTGTGGTAAATCATGCCAAACTGTTTTCTGGGAAGCAATTAAAAAACCTGAAACTACCACTCATTGTTTGCAGCAAGAAAAGGTCTCACAGTTATTTAGTACTTTGTATGTTTCTTTTTCTTATTTTGTTAGGCTTACCAGGGTGTGCCTCTATTTTTCTGGGGGGAAAATAAATACCCTGAAGTCTACAAATCCTCAAAGACCTTACTTGTCAGTTTGGTACCAATCCAGAAGTACGGTGCATGTGTGCTTCTTGATTGTGCCTGACAATGGATAAGACAGTGCTTTGCTGCAGAATTGTATTTTTCTAATCAATGATAATTAGTGAATCAGTAAACAGTGTATTTTAGTAAGTCAGATAGAAGCTTATTGATCTCTTCTGAAATCACAGAGAGCAGAAACCCCAGGAACTGCTGGATCTGTCAGGTACCTGTTGTGTGAAGAATTTCTCTTCAGAAATGTTCTGAAAAATACCTTCTCTTGTCAGATCTTGTTTATAATTCTCCAACAATCAAGTCTTTAAAAGGTGGATGTACCTAATTACTGGTTTAAAACTAATTCCAGCATCTCCTGTGTGTTGGATTTGAGGTGTGGGTCATAATACTAATGATGTTTCCTCTCAGACCTGTGCTGTATTGATGCAGGTTTGTAGTGGGAAGACCTCTTCCCTCTTTCTTTTCACAGTTGAAGGTTCTTCCAAGTCTTGTGATTAGAACCATTGGACTTATCATTCCAAAGAATTGCTCTCTAAGACATGGCTAAACCTCTTCATTCAAAAAGTCACTTCTCAACGTTAAGATAGTGGTTTCAGTTATTGGTTACCCAGAGTGGTCAATAATCTTTGTGTCCACAGTCTCAGTCAATCATTTGCATCCAGGAAAGCTGAACAAATACTGACGCCAGCTGTTGGGTGCCTTATTCGGTGACCGCTGTAAAAATCAGTTTGTGGTTTTACTGCAAGATTTTGGTTTATATTCCACATGTCATGGGAATAGCCAGGTTTCCGTGCTGCAGCTCATGCATTGAATGCGACGAGGAGCTGCACTTTTGTCTGTGCTAAGGTTTGAGACATGCAGCAAGATTAAACATTTTGCTAAATTGTATTTACATGTTGTATTTAAAAAGCCAGCTCCTCAATTTTCATGGTTTCAGAACAGTCTCTAGTGACAAGTTTCTTCTAAATGTGACATAAACTTTATCAGTTTCCACAAGATCCTGATGCTGGGCTGAGGAGATGCCACAGTTGGGGGCTCTGCTAGCATAAATCTGAATTCTGGCACTGTCTGAGTTCTGGCACAAGTCCTGAGGCTGGGATATTGATGCTTGTGTTTTACTCTTGGTGTTTGGACATAGTTCTTGATGTGCCTTTAATCCATTGCAAATAGGCTTTCCGAAGTTAGGTCAAGTTGTTTTGGAAGCAGTTTAAGGTAAACCAGAAAAAGGTATATTCATACCAATGCAAGAAGGTACGAATGGTGTTGCAGTAAAACTTTCAAAATCTACATCCCATGCTAGTTTTAATTTCTCCTGGACAGTTGAGAAGATGCACGTTCCTCTCCCCACCTCAGCTCGTAATTTTTTTCTTCAATACTTGAGCACATTGGATAACCTTTCTGTATTCTGTGGGATTTAAATTGGTATGGAAAAAAGCAGATTTTTAAGACTACTTGTTGAATAGGACAGTGTATAACTATTTTGACTTCTCAAAAATGTTCAATAGGTGTGGCTATATTTCCTTTAATAAATATTAAATACTATTCTGTACATATGGCACTTAAGCAAATGCTTCTGTATGTGGAATTGCTAGAAGCAGTAAGGCCAGCAGGCATTAAAGAGTTTTCGGTCTTTTTCTAGCAGTGTCTGAGTTTAGGAAATTCATCATGTCTCAGACTTGAACAGAAGTGCCTGTACATGTACTAGTTGTCAAGACCGTTCAGCGTAAAACTATACATGTGTCAGCTGTGTGCTTATTCCAAAGCTCACTTGTAGATCCTGACATACAAAGAAATAAATGCTGCCTCTTCCAGTTTGCAAGCTGCTGTACTTCGGCTCTGAGGGGTGCCTTCATTCAGCCTTATCCCCTGGGTTGAAATGAGGAGCCCGAGCTAGGAGAGGTGGAGGTGGGCTGCTGGGGAGATCTGGCTGTGCATTGGTACCTGGCATGACTGCAGTTGAGAGGTGCCGTTCAGTACGTGGGCTTGTTACTACATGATTATTTCTGCAAGTGGTACAGATGTTGTAAGCTCACTGCCCATTTCTGCTGCTTAAAAATAGAAAAATCTATTTTGTCAGTACTTGCATGACAAGCACTCTAAATAATGCTAGGAGAAAGCTTTATTAGATGCATTTAAGTGTATGCAACTTTTCTCTTGTCCCATTTTTAATTTCTCGTTCTGAATAACGGATTTGATGTTCTCTGCAAAATAAACAGTACACGAGTCCAAGGTTTGGTACACCCATGTTTGAGCCTGGGTCGAGGCCAAAAAGCATTACCCAACTGGCTGGTACTTCTGCAGTTCACAGCCTTGCAAATCATCATGATTTGCAAAGGTCTCTCTTCCCCTTTGAAAAGATTTATTTTTCTGTTATAGTGGGAAGTATTAACTTCAAACCATACATGCTCGCATGTATGGGACTTTTAATTCACAACCTGGTGCTAATGCCGTCTTGCTTTGTAATCAGGGTGGATTAAGGGACGTTTTTCTCAGCAGCTTTAGAAGTTTGGGAGTCTGGTTTGTTGTTTTGTTTTTTTTTTTTAATGCAACTCCCCTCCAGATGGCACAGACATTATGAAGTATATATAATCTTAATGCTAATACTCTGCATTTGATCCTAGCCATCTTGCTTCTCTTGCAGTTGACACTGGGCTATGAGAAATTTAAAATGCAGTCACTTTTTGAGATGATTTATATTTGACTTCGTTTAAACTGATGAAATGCTGCTCTAGTAAGCTGCTGGTTTTGACAGCTGTAGCATAGCAAAGTTAAGCTATATGTTAGGGTATCTGTGTTAAAATTTATATTAGAGAATATAGAGTTCTAAGTATTATGAGACAATGTCAATGTTTAAAGCAAATAAAGATATTTTAAAGTAAACAGTATATATGATTTAATGTTTTCTTTATCTTTTGTCTGCAGGGCTATCATCATATCTGGAGGACCAAACTCTGTGTATGCAGAAGATGCACCATGGTTTGACCCAGCAATATTTACAATAGGAAAACCAGTTCTTGGAATCTGCTATGGCATGCAGGTGCTGTTGAGAGATGTGTTTGTCTACAGCTGTCTTCTAGGCCTCATTTCTGATGCTAACTGAAGATGAACTGCTAAAGGACCTGCTTTTCAATATAGGCAGTATGCCATGTGTGCAAAAGATACTTTTAAAGTGCTAATTGGTAAACTGAGCATACTGTGGTATTTTTGTCTTGGCTCTGCTGTATCAAGAGCATAAATGGTTTGTCTGTTCTTAAGTGCTATGTGAATTGGGTTCCACATTGCATTTTTTTGTCACAATAAATATAACCTGGCAGTCATTAATTAATTATGTCTAGTTGGTATTGGAAAATATGCCCCTCATGTAAACAAGTGAAATAGTCTTTCCCTTTGTTTTTCAAGCATGGAATGTTTCTTGCATAGTTCTTATGAGTGCTTAAACCCTCCCCCCAACCACTTATTTACCTTAGTCCTAACTGGTGATCCTGCAGTGATCTAGTAGATTCAAGCTGAGTGAAAAAACAAACATCCAAGGAGACGAGGGATGGATTAGATGCATGACATCTGCTTGTGCATCTTATTTTTTCCCCAGAGTTAGTGATTTACTAGGCCTTCAGAGGTGCTGAATAATGTCTGGAAACACTCCTTTAGAGAGGCAGGTAATTATGGAAACAATGCTGGCACTCCCCATTCTAAAGGGAAACGTGTGTGTTATTGAAATATGCCTTAAAATTCCAAGCAAATTGAAAACCATGGTAGCTAGCCTCAAGCAGGGGAGTTCCTTAAGGCTTGACTTTACGGAAATGAATCAAGTGTGTGTATTAACGCGCTACTACTCATTATAAAAGATTGAAATCAGTCAAGCGCAGTAAGTATAACATCAAACTAGGTCTAAAATGAAACCATATATCTCTGAAAATTAAAGTAGTTGGAAGGTGAAACTCTAAAAATATTTTTTAAGTTGCCAGTTATATTTGCAAGAAAAAAATTTCTATTTTGAGAATTCTGAAATCTAAAATGCAGATATATCCAACTCCAGAAAGAAAAAACCTGGTTAGAGAATTGTACTGCTCTGATATAGCAAGGATGATTGAGAGTCACAAAAATAGCACTAAGGGAATAAACTCAAGTTTCTGACTGGCTCTCTGGAGCTGAGGAGCCAGATTTTGCTAAGTTTTAAGCCTGTCTGAGGGCCACTGACTAAAGGATAGATAAATCAGTTTTTTGTTCAGCAGCTTAACTGTTTTTATCATAACTGGCCTCAGATACTCAGCTGATTTGCAGAGCAGCCATTTCTAAGTACAAGTAGATGTACAGTATTGAATATGCATTATTTTGCAAATCTCTACCTGTTGTCTACAGTTGTGGGTTTCTGCTGCTTGTTGTGTGTGGCAGCAGTCCCCAGCTATGCTGACAGAAGGCTGGCAGAAGGGAACAGGCCCAATACAGAACAATAATTAATTTTGAAGATAATTCTTCTCATTTTGCAAAACAATATATTAAATTAGTATAATCCTGAAAAACTAGGTTGGTATGTATTGGAGGGCTAGAGCTGTTGTCAGTCAAAGGCAGACTGAGGTAAGTGTGGTACTAGATTGTATGGTGCATTTTCATGTAATATTTTTGTTTTGACAGATGATGAATAAAGTATTTGGAGGTACAGTGCACAAGAAGAGTGTTAGAGAAGATGGAGTGTTCAGCATTACTCTGGATAACACATGTTCACTGTTCAGGTATATAGACATTGTTTTAAGTTATCAAAACAGTATTGGAACACCAGTCTGGAAATTGGTGGCTGGGTGAGAGGAAGCTTATTTTAAAGAAAATACTGAAATTGTACCCATATGATAATTTCTAATAAACTTTTACAACTGTGTTCATGAGTAAGCAAGTTGCTCATTTAAACAAATACTTAGGCATAACTTCTCAACTGACTCTAGAAATGCAGATATATTTGCTTGGAATATTGTGTAAACCCCTTATTTCAAAGTAGAATGCCTTCATTGAGACACCATAAAGTGTACCATAACATGAGAATCTTTGTATTAAGCTCTTCTATCCTTCTGCTGTGCAGTGTGTTACTCTTGCATTGGTAGGCACCCATCCAATTTTTGAAAGGTAATAGAAACTGTGAAACCATTTGTGTTCTACCTTCCTTTAAAATTGCTTTGTGATTTTTGTAAAACCAGAATTAGATTTCTTGGTAGTTTGTCAATGCCTCTCAAGTTCCTTGTAATAATTCTAACAGTTTACCCATTCCTGGCATTCGCATTTTATTAACTTTCCCATGTAAGGCTACTGCAGAACTTAATGCCCTGCCTAAAGTCTAGGTGCCAAGATTGTCCTGAAAACACTTAGCTTTGAGCAAGAAAACTTCACTTCATTGAAATAAAAAGCAGGACTCCCAAGTATCCTGGTTGACTCTAGATGGCTCTACGTGTAAAAGACAGGATACTTCAATATTATTAAAAAAAACCCAACCAACCCTTCGGAATTAAGACAAATTACCTTACCTACAAGAACTTACACAGCTTCCAATGGAGGCATTTCGGAGCTGGAGGTGACTGTTTCTGAGAAGGAAATCCTGCATAGATTTCAGATGGACCTGGTCAATCAAGGTGTGCTTTTATTGGGATCCATAAGGGCTTCCCTTGGAAACACAGGTAAAGTCTTTGTTCTTTTTTTAATTGGTTCTAGTTTTTAATCTTTGTTTAGGGGCCTTCAGAAGGAAGAGCTTGTGCTCCTCACTCATGGAGATAGTGTGGATAAAGTAGCTGATGGATTCAAAGTGGTTGCACAGTCTGGGAACATCATAGCAGGTATTTATTTTATACTGAAATTGTCTTTTGATAGTATTCATTAAAGGAAAGAATATGGCAGGCAGTAGTTAGAACCAAATGGGAACAGAATATCTTGGTTATTTAATTGCCAAATAAGTGAACTTGTTTTTAACAACTTCTGGTATGTGTTTGCTTGCATATTGTGCTGTCCTGATAATGAAGAAAGAAATAGACAAGAAAATGAATAGTTTTGGGTTTAAATTGGTGGTTTAAGAAAAATTTAACTTTTTATTTTTACAGTTGATATTATTTCAAAGTATGCATGTGTTGTTTCTCTTTGAAATAAAAAACTGTATGTTGTTAGGGGAGAAGACATTTACTGTAGCGCACAGTGTAAGTGGTGCTTGGTTTTTGCACTGTAATAGTACAAGTCAACACTTTAATTATTAAAGCTTGATTAACTTGTTATTGTATTTGATATTATTGCATGAATGGTCAACTGAACAAAAATAATGTTGTTACTGAAAGCACTGTTTCAAACATTACACACAGATTGTCACAGAAAAATGTAGGACCTGAAAATTTGGTTTTTGAAAGCTACTCTTTCCTAGGAGATGAGAGATCTGGAGAGGTCTAAAGTTTGCTGAGCCACTTAGTAAGATCTCAAAGTGTTCATGTGGTTTATTTTAAATATTTCATTAAAAAGCAAAAGGCTTAAGACACTGCTTTTAAATCAGACAGGTAACTAATTTGAGAAAAACTGATCTTTTAAAAGAGTTAAAGATGTTTTGTTACGGAAAGATTCTTTCCAAACTGCTGCTAAGATTAAACAGAGCATTCATTATATTCTGGCTTGTCTTTGAAGCGATCTAGAACTCATGCCTACTCGATAGCTCTGTAAGTTGTTTTACTATGTTAAGTTTGCTGCATCCTGTGTGCAAGCTCCACCAGATCTCTGATACTGTTAACCCTACTTTATGTAGGCATTAGAAACAGACTTGTACCTTTCCTACCCACAACACTCTCCTGTGCTGTTTCATGTGTGCTCTTACAAAAGCCTGTGGCTCCTTGTGCCTAAACAAGCAAAGAAATTCTGGTAAGGTGATAGTCAGGCTTCCAGCAGGGAAAGAAATAGTGGTACAGCGTACCAGGGAATATAACGCAGTGGAATTAGGCAGTTTCCCTACTATTTTTTTTATCCCAGTCTGACCAACACTTCACTTGGTGCAAGGTGCAGTATTGTGATCTACCCAAAGTAGCCCTCCAGAGACTGTTAAAGAGAGCAGTGGTACTCATGAACCGCTGTAGGGATGCTTGCACAGCTTGACCAGCACAACCCTTTTAATACGGATGCAGCTGTGTCAATGTGGCTGGGGTTGTATGAGGTATCATGTGGTGAGGACAAAATTAATGTAATTGATTTCCTGTTTTCACAATGGTTTTCCTAGGATGTCTGAGTGTTTTCCTTGGTTTCTGAGGGATTGTGTGTTCTAGACATGTAACAGTACTCTGGTTCCTAATCTTAACCAGAATCTTTAGTTTTGATTGGTGATTTGTGCCAAAATGTGGCAGAATAAATCACTCAAAAATTGTGTGCTTGACTTTCTTGGGTATGCATTTTGCTTCCAATTTTTTTTTTTTGTCATGCTCATTTCTTTGCACCAATGAAGGCATAGCAAATGAATCTAAAAAACTGTATGGAGCACAGTTCCACCCTGAAGTCAGCCTCACAGTGAATGGAAAAATGATCCTGAAGAATTTTCTTTATGATATTGCGGGATGCAGTGGTACCTTCACAGTGGAAAACAGGGAACTTCAGTGCATTCAAAGTATCAAAGAGAAAGTGGGCTCATCAAAAGTCCTGGTAAGTATTTTGAATTGAAGCTGAATGATCATTTACAAAAGCCTGATGGAAACACACTTACGGTTACTCAGATTGATTTGAAAAATGCAGAATTGTCATGACTTGGGGAATACATTAAACAGCTTTTAGAATGTTTGCACAATTGGGTTGATAAATTGTTTGACTTCTTGTTTTCTTCCAAATTATTGGCTGTAAGTCAGTAGCCTGTTCTGATCCTCATAGTTGCATCTGAATTATTTGTTAACACTTTCCCCATAGGCTGCTGCCCAAATTTTCTCTTTTTTTTTTCCTGATCATCAGGTTTTACTCAGCGGTGGTGTGGACTCAACAGTGTGTACTGCTCTCCTGAACCGAGCTTTAAACCAAGATCAGGTCATAGCTGTACACATAGATAATGGATTTATGCGCAAAAGAGAGAGTCAGTCTGTGGAAGAGGCACTCAAAAAACTTGGGATTCAAGTTAAAGGTACCATAATTTTGTTAAATCTGCCTGATACCACTAACAATGTGGCCAGTCTCCCAAAATGTACGTTTAGGGTTTTGTTTCATTGATTTGAATTGGCGTTTGTGGTTCTCAGACTTTACATACCAAAGCAGGGTTGCTAATTTGGAACAACCTAGGCCTATTCGCAAAATTTCAAACCTAAAATATTAAGCCTTACTTATTTGATTGGAGCATACAATGAACTGAGTCATCTCTGCAGTTGTTGAGATCCGATATCTGCTATTTGGGCACAGCAAAGCAGTGGGTATGTGCCTCAGTTGCTTCTGCTCAGTCACTATTCTGCTGATGGTTGAGTAATCCTTTTAAAGCTGCTGCAAAACTCATTTGATTGCAGTTTTCTTCAGTAGCTTGGTTAACAGTCTTCCACTGGGGCTTTATTTCTTGTCCTGGATCTCTTTCTTTTTAAACTGTGAGCTCATTTGGGTGATTGAATACTATTATAGCCAAAACTGCTTTTTTGAGGCATCTTTTTTTTGTTCTCCTGGCTTCTAAATAGGTGCTTTTTAGTTGTTTTTGGAGTAGCTTGTTGAGAAGCAATACATTATGAGAGAGTGGAAGGTACCTTATTATGGCTGATGAGATTGATTTTTTTTATTTTTTTTTTTTGTTACCTGAAGTACGAGGAGGTCAGAAGACAAATTATGTATGTATGAGTTGTGCAAACAATGAGACCTGCTGTATACTGCCCGGCTAATTTATTTCATGAGTAACAGCTGCCTATTCCTGGGGCTGTACTGTTGTCAAGTGATTCTCTTGTGTTTTGGTCAGGAAGCGTGGCACTGAGTAATGCTTTCCACTAGCCTGACAGTGTGAAACAGTGCAGGGAGCTTGCACGTTACCATCTTGCAGATTGGGCTGCAAGATCCTGATGCAGCAAAGTCTAAGCTTTGTTGTACATACATTTTTATTATTATTATTTTTACCTTTTCTTTTTTTTAGTGGAAAATCTATGTCTTATTCTTGCACTCTGTAGACCAGTAAACCTGGGTTCTGGCAGGCTGCCAGAGTAACAAATTGAGGGAATCCCTTTGCTGCAAATCCTCATTCTGTAGGTCATGGAGTTCAATGCTGGTAAAAGATGCCAAAGAGTCTCCTAGCTGATCTCTGCATTGAGAGCCTCTCTAAATTAAGAGGCATAATGTACCATGAGTAAATAGTGCATCATTTAATTTTGGTTGCAGAAAGGCCTTGGGGAAATACCGTCCTGTAAACTGCTTAAATAAAGCAAGTAAATTATAATCTAAGAGGGGAAGCAAGAACTGAACTTTCATACAGTTGCCTAGCCTCATAATATGAAAAAATTGCCCTCTAGAGTAGGTTAATAATAGAAATAAAATGCTTTTGTTACAATTAATTCTTGAGGTATTGAACAGCCCTATTTAATGCAGTTAATAGTCAAAGGGCTGGAATGATTTGATTTTATTTTTTTAAAGCAATAGAGTGAAACTTATTTTTTTGCAACCTTGCATAAAGATCTTTGCTGGCTTTGCCAACAAATTCCTGTAATTTCATGCAGTGGTGAATGCGGCTCATTCATTCTATAATGGTACAACAACTCTGCCCATCTCGGATGAAGACAGAACTCCACGTAAAAGAATTAGCAAGACCTTAAATATGACTACAAGTCCTGAAGAAAAAAGAAAAATTATTGGTGACACCTTCGTTAAGGTAATATTTATCATTATTTGTTGTGTGTCGTGGTTTTTTTTTGACTAGTATGATTTCTAGATAAATCTTCCGTCAGACTTTTGTTTCATTCTAAAGCACTGTGCACTCAGCAGCCATTGGTAGTTAACCCTAAGCCTAAAATTTTTGGCAGTCAATGGTCACAACACGGCTTGCAAGCATTGTACTAGACCCACTATCATGCTTAGATTTACTATATTGGTTGGCCATTCACTGCTGTTGCATAAACTTCCACGTAATGTTTTCTCACCAATCTGCTGGCTAATGTGAATTGGGGCCTCCTTCTGCTGCTTTGCTGAAGATGAGCCCTTTTCCACCTGTCAGCAATCAGTGTTGGTGATGCAGGGAGAATGACATTTAACAGGCAGTGATGTTCCTGTAGTCTGAAGATACTTTTTCCATTTTCTGTTCAACAAAATATGGGGTTATAGGACTATATCAGCAGTGGGCTAGTGTCATAATTATTCTTCCTGTTTGTGCTTTGGCAGCTCAGTAGCATTTGTTGGGCAATCCATTATATTCCTTTAGACCTTTCACAACCAAAAAGTAGATCAGAATACTTTTTTCTTTTTTTTTCTCTCCATCTTATAGATTGCCAATGAAGTTATTGGAGAAATGAATCTTAAACCCGAAGAGGTTTTCCTTGCTCAGGGTACGCTCAGACCTGATCTCATTGAAAGCGCTTCCCTCGTTGCAAGTGGCAAAGCTGAAGTCATCAAAACTCATCATAATGACACAGAGCTGATTCGAAAGTTAAGAGAAGAGGTAAATGAAAATGAGGATACTGGTGTATCCTTCTGGTTCTCACAGAGGTGAAGCTGAGTATCAAAAATGAACCACTTCTGTGTTTTCCCATGTTGATGGGACCCTATTCTGATGAGGCCCTTTAGATTCTATTGTAATATGTTGTTACATTCCCAAAGTAGTCAAAATTGTTTGAGTATTGTCCACCATTAGATATTGAGGAAGATGTCAACAGATTGAACGTGGATGCATTCAGTGCAACAAATGGTGTTCTTGACTGCAAGCTGTTTCCTCACTATTTAATTTCTTTTTTTTTTAATCCTAATAAGAAAGCAGAGCAATACCAAATGCCTCTAGCAGGAGAGTAGCTTAAGCCTTCTCAGACAACTTCATTCTGGTTCACCTGGACTTCGTGATGTAATGGGTCACTTGTTCGTTCTGTTGTATCTTGTTCTGAACGCTAGTCAGTGGGTAACCTTTAGGTACTGATAGTCCACATCTGGCACATGGATTCAGGCAAGAGCAGTGACAGTGCTTTAGTGAAAAGGTAATCAGTTCCTGTTGAGAGAAAGGGCCAAAATGGTTGAACTGTCTGAAGTTAAGCAGCCCAAGTCCTGTCCCTTTGATTGCACTCCCAATCAGTCTATTTAGTCCAAAGTCCAGAAAAGCTTTTTGAACGCCTTTCTCATGCAGAGCTCTTAACTATTAGCATATGAAGCAAATGTAGGAGACTGCCCTGTTTTGCCTTTTCTGACATTAGAATGGTAGCTTCTCTGTGTTATAAAATAAGAAAGAATCAACACATGAGACATACATAGCTACCCTGTTGGCAGGTGCTCAGTTATTAGCAAGTGTCCAACCATAGGAGAGAAAGTAACCATTACTGACCCACACTTCTAATACTGTACAAAGTATTTTCAAGGCTTTTGGATGGGTTTGAACATCTAGAGAAGATAAAAAAAGGTCTGAATTTCTGAAAACAGTGCAGACTTCACCTACAGCTGTATCTATGTTGATTGAGCCATTGATACTTCTGGCATGAACTTAAACTTCCTTGCCTTGGCCTCTGTCCTGCAGCTGTTTTTACAAAGCCCACATTCACATGTACTTTTCTTCCCAGTGTTTATACAAGTGTTGGCAGCCAATGCTGTGAAAAGCAGGCCAATTTGAATGTCATAAATCTAAAACATTTGAGGCTTTTCGTTTGAATGTGTAAGCTGGAGTGTAAATTGCTTTTTCTGTTTTTTAAGGGTAAAGTAATAGAACCACTAAAAGACTTTCACAAAGATGAAGTGCGGGTGCTAGGGAGAGAACTTGGTCTTCCTGAAGAGCTGGTTTCAAGGCATCCCTTCCCAGGTATGAGGGTTGGTCTGTGCTACTTAGTGAAGGGCTGTGGATCACATCAGTAGTTTTTAGAATATACTTAACCTGTAGAATAAATTTATGTTGGAGTATAAAACTTGATTCTAAACAGGAAAAAATGGATGGATTTATTAATTTTTACTTAAGCAGGATCTTTTTTCAGGAGAAGAATGTTCGAGAGCAACTTTATTATGTATAGTGATTAAAGGAAAAGTTTTACAACTGAGTTTGCGTTTAGCTGTATTTGTTTCTTTTTAGTTGTATAAGCCAAAGCAAGAATTATCAGTGCAGCTGAATGCTGCCTGAGCTGTCAAATGCATCTTTCTTGAAATAATGGCCTGTATCTGCCTGCCTTTCTAAGAGGCATTTGCTGTTTTGAAAATGACTGCATGGAAAATAAGTTCTCACCAGAAAACAGCAAAGTATGTGATATAGCAAAGTCCACGTCCTTTTAAGGTGGTTATGTTTTTCTGTCCATGTGTTTTAAAATTGTCCTGCAGGGTGTGTAGTAGTCACTGGCAGAGGGCGTAGGCTGTTGTGCTAATGCACCAGCATCACATGAGATGCAAGAAGCTGTCTTCAGACATTTCCAGCAAATTACATGTGCTTTTGCATTAAGTAGCTACAAGGTCAAATAGCTGTCAGGGGGTTTTAAAAATAATGGAGACTCAACTATATGTTACAAACCACTCTTTCATCCCAGTTGCCTAGCAAAGGGAAGGAGGAGGTTCCTGTTTGCCTTGGCTTGCCGTCCACCACGCTTCACCACTAACTGTTGCTTTACACAGCCAGCCAATTTAAGGTGTAGGTAAATAATGCTTCAATGTACTGAACAGAAATATTGTTCCAGAATAAACTGTGTATTTTTTTGTCTTGTATGTGTTAAGACAACTGAAGTATAGGTACACAATGGCAAAGTATACTGTACTCAATGATTGACTGCTGTTTCAGATGCTGTCACATTTTTAGATGAAAGTCAGATTTCCTGTTATTTAGTGTTGTGTTTTTCCAACTTTGCTTTGCAGGGCCTGGTCTAGCAATCAGAGTGATATGTGCTGAAGAGCCTTATGTGTGCAAAGACTTCCCTGAAACAAACAACATTTTGAAAATAGTTGCAGATTTTTCTGCAAGTGTTAAGAAGGTAACAAAATTGCTAAATTTTAATATGCATGAAAGAACTGTGATCATTCTGTAGTGGCCTGTTTAAGCTGCTAAAAGTTTAGAACTACTTACTTGTGCTCTTTAAGGAGTTACACATTCCAGTACAACTCAATTGAAGCCATTCAGTGTAGTACCGTAGAATTTTTTTGCACCATGACTGGTGCAAGCATTAAACAATTTCTGGAAAATGGAAGCTTATATACCTTTCAAGTAGTAAATAGATTTTGCTTTAATTAAACTTTGTGCAGGTGAGGATTTCTTGAGATTTTTCCCTCCCTGACACAATTGTAACTTTCTAGATGTGCATGCCTTATCAGTCACTGAATGTCTAAATGAAACTGCGGGAGTGAGTGCTTGCCAGATGTCCTGAACAGAAACCTGAAGTTTTTAACTGATGATGTTTAAGTTCTCAATCTCTTAACTGTGTTATGATCTTAATGAGTACTGTAAGTTCACTTGAACTAAACTGCAGGGGATTGGGAAGTTGTTAGCAGAGGCCTGCTTTAAATCAAAGTCTTAAGTTCAGAACGACTTCCAAAACTCTGAAGGGGAGTATTTCCTTGAAAACTTACTGAATTGCAGGGTGACGTAACAGGGTATTGCTTTATTCTGTGTCTGAATTAAACAATAAAAATGAGAAGTATAGTTTTGTGAAAGAGAGAATGAGCATAGGAAAAGTGTTTCACCTGTAGTCTTGGAGAGTTTCAGCTTAAACTACATGCAGTTTTGCTAAAATTTAGTTGTTAAATGAAAGCTATTTTTTTAAATAGTTCCAAGGCATAAATGTGGACTAAATTTAAGCAATGAGCTACTTAAAATGCAAATAAAATTATTAATTATAAGTTCTTGGGGGCTTTAATTAAAAATTATTTTTCTGCGTCATTGCACAGCCACATACTTTGCTGCAACGGGTCAAAGCATGTACAACTGAAGAAGACCAGGAGAAGCTGATGCAGATTACAAGCCTACATTCACTGAATGCCTTCTTGTTACCAATCAAAACTGTGGGAGTGCAGGTAAATGGGCTCGTTCCAGGGATGTTCCAGAAGCTGCTTCCTACCAGTGTGGCAGGCTGCAGTGAAGCATAATAATTGCTGCTTTAAGATTGAAAATAAAGGGCTTGACTCAAGAACGTAAACTTCAAGTAACTGTGATACCTCTGTTACTGTGATTTGTCAGTGCTGGTGTAGTGCAAAGGTGTCATGATATCTGAATAGACACTTGAGTAAATGCCAGGTATTGTATTTGAGGATATCATTAAGGTTGAATAATGCTGGTCACTTACAGGCAGTTTCTTCATGACTTAATAATCTTATAGACCTCTGCTGTAATCCTGTCTCCGCATTTAAGGTTGAGGAGTCCTAGACTAAGACGGGCAAAAAAACCTGCTTCCTACATTTGGACATGCTTGTTGCCCTTTCCTGTACTTTTTCGAATTGTACTGTGTCCTTATCTTGTCAGGAAAGGAACCAGAGCAGTGCAGGCTGTTCAGGATACAGGAGCACTTGAATCCATGCAGTGACATAGTGGTGGTTTTTTTTCCTTTCACTCCCTTGATAATGCCACTGGAATTTTTCTGCGCTGTCCTTTGTATTTGGTTTGTGCTTCTGTCACCAAATGCTGAGCTGGCATTCTCATGGAATTGCGTGCAGTAACTTGGAAGATTTCTTAACCGAGTAGTCATATCTGTAAAGTACCTTTCTTTGCTTTATCAGTATTGAATTACATCTTTTCTTATCAGCTGTTTAATCTTGTGTGTGTCTTCTGTAACTCCATGCAGTCAGCTTTTCTTACTATTTTGAATAGCAATATCCTCAGCAGATTTCTACACTTCATCACAGGCTTTCCTCAGATGGTGCGATCACAGTAACAACACACGATCAATACTATGCTCAGGTCATCTTATATGAATCTTTCCATTCTGAAAATTTTCCTTTTATACGCTCTTGTTAGCTCACAAGAGGTCTGTCTTATTCTGTATTTTCTCATTCACTTGGTACCTCTCAGTGTACTGATTTCACCAGCTTGGTGTCTGCTAAATGTTGACTCTAAGTATGGTCCTGTCATCTACAGTTAACGGGAAAGTATTGTCAACTATTTTGGCAGCAAACTTCAAGTTCAATTATTATTTTCTTTTAATTTATAGGGTGACTGTCGTTCATATAGCTATGTTTGTGGGATCTCTAGTAAAGATGCTCCACACTGGGAATCTCTTATGTTTCTTGCCAGACTCATACCACGCATGTGCCACAACATAAACAGGTAAGTATTTTGAATTATCTTTATTTCTGATGACTTATTTCATTTATGGAAGTTTAGCATGCACAAGCATTCTCCTGTTTAATCTATGGTAGAATTTTTTATATGTTGGACAGGTGTGTCACGCAGAGGTTACAAATACACAATAAATCAAAACAGGTTTATTTCTGGAATTACTAGCTTGAAAAAGAAATTGTTAGCCTATCTCCTAATTTTTTTAAACACTTGATTAGACAACATACAATGTAATTTATGCAAAATCTTTTTTGAAATATTCCAAGCCTGTTGATGAGTTGTGATGTCATGCAGTGGTTTTTTGCTTTCTGTGAAAAAGGCAGTTTACGTGTTGCTGTCGGTTCTAATGGCACATAGGAAAGCTCCAAATCTGGGCAGTTTAATCTTAATTGAGCTCTGTTGTGAATAGGTATTTTCTAGCTACTTGATTCCATAAGTTTTCTAGCAGCTGAAGTTGCTTAGATATTAAATCAGTTCTGGAGAATGCACATCCCTCTTGCCTGGCTGTAGACTTTCTGACAAAACTGCTTATAATTGCCTAGAGCAAAACTTAATTTTGTCACATAATGTAAGGGGTATTATTCTTAAATGCAAGATCTTGAATTGCAAGATACTTCTTTAAACTAAATGCAGAGGGAACAAAAGAAGGTATAAAATCAGGATTGCGTGTGCAGTTTCGAAGTATGTGCTGGATTTACAGCATTGCTGTCTTCTTTAAGCTCTTTTGGATTTAATACTACCCTCCTGAATATACCACATCTCTGGGAGTTCTGCTGTATCAGGGTACGTTTTCAGAATCTTTCATTGATGTTTATAGGGACACTGAAGCTGGCAGTTTGAGGCGTGCACTGAAATAGTTGGTCTTCTGCCCAGCTCTGCTTGCAGACTTCATATTTCAAACAGAAATACAGAATGTAAAGCTTGCATATTTTTCTGCTTTGGGTTTTAGACAAGTATTCTTGGTTTGTACCTACAAATTCAAATAACTTGTGTGAATATGTCATAATAAATCCTTGTATGAGGCCTGTCAGACAGTATTATACTTCGGTTTTGTTCTGCGATATGTGAAATAAAGTGAATGAGATTTAAAAGATAAAGCTAATGTGAATGATTTGAATTCAGAAGGTATTTTATTACAGGTGTAGTTATGTAGACTTATAAATTGTAGTGTTAGCGCCCTGTGCTGAAAACACAGCTATTCTTTAACAATAAGGTTTACTGATTAATGGGGTTTTTTGGTAGTTTCCTATTAGGAGAGAAGATAGAAATTGTAAGCACTTATTAAGTAGCTTTCTTAGAATAAACTTAACTTTTACTGACATCAAAATAAAATTGAAAAAACACCCTTTGTGATACCACTGAGTTAGTATTTATGTTTTTTTCCAAAGGATTATTCTCTTGAATAAGTAATTTGGGGGCTATTACTAGTCTCTAACAAACCAAAATAAATTAGTATGCTTGACTTCCAAAGCTAGTATGCATGTCATGTTTATAGACTATATGCATGAAGTTACGTTAAGCTCTAGTTAGTAGCTAAGAAGCGAAATAAAATATCCTTTTTCCCTAGTTTTATTTTCTCACTGCACTACTAAAGATGCAGTCTGTAGGCAATCTGTTTTATTCCATGTATGCAAAATGTGGGGTTTTTTTCTACCATCCTGTTTGTTTTCCAGAGTTGTGTATGTGTTCGGTCCACCAGTCAAAGAACCTCCTACAGATGTCACCCCCACTTTCCTGACAACAGGAGTCCTCAGCACTTTACGTCAAGCTGATTTTGAGGCTCACAATATTCTCAGGGAGTCTGGTAGGTACTTGGCCTCATCCCATGGATTAGACTCCTGTTTCAAGATCCCTGCAAACCTAACTGGGTATAGTTATAGTGGTACTGTCAAAATCTACAAGCTTCTTGAATATCTTCAAAGAAGTGATAAATGAATGGGATGACAGGCAAGAGCCTCTTCTGACAGTTTTAGAAGTTGAAGGACAGGAATTGCTAGCCTTTCTACTAGCAGAATTAACTTTAGGGGATTTTGGGGGACTGAGGCTTACCTCTGACAGGTCATGAAGCTCTGAGGTGTAGTGCTTCACTGCAGTGCAGACTTCTGCAAAAAGTCCTGTTACCCTCCTGAAAGTCAACCAAATTACTTCTCTTTGCTGATGATCTCAGTCATCAATATTTACCCGAAGTAAATAAATGGTGTGAAGGAACTTGACATATTTTGTAAATAATGAGGCTTTTGAAGAAAGAAGGGAGCCCAAATACTAACTTTGTAATGGTGATGATACTCACTACCTGTGATGGTTTCATATTTCTTAACTTAAAGTAAAAGCTGTATTTGTAAATCACTTCAGGCTAGCAGACGGTAATACTTCAAACCCTTAACATCCAGGCAGCATTCAGTACCCTGTGATATGGTACGCAGGCAGTTCTGAGGTTCAGGTTTTGTGTGAGAAGCAGTTCATCAGACTTGCCTATATTTTGTATAAATCAAGTTACAAATTATCTCTCTCTTTGAAAATACATATTTTGTTTGCAAGGTTGTCTTACCATAATGTGTACAAAAATAGCCTCAAAATAATAGCACAGTCAATTGTGTTTGAAAACTGTAGATGTGTCTCGCTAACGTTTGCTGATGGTTGGCTTTGTGTGAATGAATCGCTTCCAAAAATAAGACTTGAGTTATTTAGTGAAAGAGTCCTTGCGCCAACAGCTCAAGCTGGTGCAAGCAGAGGGTGAGAGCCTGCATCAGTGTTAGACTGGCTCTGCGGGCTGCTGCATGCCTGAATCTCAAACTTTTAGATGATATAAACAGTGAAATTAGGGGGTTTGTGTATTGGCTTTCAGAAGGAGATATTTAAAAAAAAAAAAGTGAGAAATGATTGTCTGGAGTTACCTATCAACCGCCAGCGACAGGGATACTTAAGAGCTTTATTTTAAATATGTCAAAGACAGAGATACTTGTGAGTGGCTCTTTATTGGGCTTGGTGTGGGGATGGATAAAAACCCCATGGTTGTTATATGGGAAGGAAAGTAGATCTTAAATTGCATTCACAGTGAATTACAGGGATAACGGAGATTATCTGGTTTTGTTCTGCATGCCTGCAAATGCTGAAGATTATTTCAAGTGGCAATTTGAATAGTTTTAGTGTATGCACCACTAATTACACAATTGTTTAATGAGTGTGATCTTCCAAGGTGTGGTAGCAGTAGCGAAAAGATCCCAGAAGATGTAAACATAGCTCCTAGTATGTAGTTTGAAATACGTGTGGGAAATTCTGTAAAACTTTTATCACGTTTGTGTCTTTAAACCAAAGTAAAGTGCTTTGTACTGCTATTTTTCTGAAGGTTATGCCGGAAAAATTAGCCAGATGCCAATAATACTGACACCGTTACATTTTGATCGGGACCCCTTACAGAAACAACCTTCCTGTCAAAGATCTGTGGTTATTCGAACTTTTATTACAAGTGATTTTATGACTGGTATTGCAGCAACGCCTGGTAATGAGGTTCCAGAAGAGGTAATACAGGTTTTCAAGTTTCTTTTCAACATGAGCTGGTATTGCAGATGACTCACTTTGACTTCTTTCCCTCTCTCTTGATTGCGTGCCTTGACTTTGATTTTGTTACAATTTTTTGTCTCTTTCATAATATTCATTAGGAAGAATATGGTGGTGTTTTGGGGAAAAAACTGTAACAAAACAAGAAGCTGGCGGGTGACAAACTTAAAGGCTTTCCATCAGAGCTGAGCCAAAATACCATCAATTAAAAAAGAAAGAATACCCCAACCATTCCTGGGACCATGAAATTAAGTTTTTGCATTAGTAATTAAATATGTCCTGACTTACAGAATTGCCCTTGATCCCCACTTCTGATTTTACTGGAACCTGCTGTTGAACATCTCAGTGTGCTGTTTTCCATTTAGGAGGATTTAGGAGTCAAGTTCAGGCATATTTTTCTGGGAAACTTCATCCATGTCCAGTTTCAAGTACTTTGTCTCTCTGGGAATGTAGTGAAGATGAGGAACAGGATTGACTTTTTTTTTTTAAACGTCCTTTAAAGCATATAGGCATTGTTTAGTAATTGTATGTAACTGAAGTCATCTTCTTTAAGGCAGCCTGTCTATTTAAAAAGAAATTATTCAATGTTAAGATAGCATGTAAACTATTCCATTATATAAAATGAGGATTCATTTGACCTTGAAGTTTGTCTTTAAAAAAAAAAACAACACAAAAAACCAACAACAAAACCCAAAAAAACCAACCGAACACCACGAAACCCACAACGCAAACAAGCCCCCTCCCATGTTCTTCAAAATGTAAAATCATCACTTTAATGCTAGGTAACAATGTGGTAACAAAATAGTAGAGGTTGTAGAAAATACCTGCAATTATGGGGATAACAATCATATTTGATTAAAAATTTTCAGTTTTCCATGGAGAGCAATGCATTGTTTAATTTATGCTTGCGCTGTAAAGCCACTGTAAGTGGCATTGTTATGAACTGTGGGATTTTTAAGGAAGCTGAACTTCTAAGGATCAGCAAATTCTCATATAGAATACTTTTGTTAACATGAGTTGGTTGCGAGCTCTGGAGAATAACTCTCAATGGAAGCTCCTTTGGATGCCACTTTCTGGTTTTCTTTACCTTTAAAGCTCCCTTTTTTGTTTTGAAAGGGGTTTCACTCAGGCTGTTGCTTTGTGTTTGGTAGTTCAGCTGTAGATGATGGTCTGAAAAAAGTCTGAAAATGGTTGATAGTAACACAACGGCATATGCTCCTGCTGAACTCTCAAAAAATAGTTTTGAAACTGAAGAGCTGCTGCCTTGAGGGATTTGTATTGCCATCGACACCCTGGTTTATTATCAGTGCCAAAAGTCAGCAAGTTTCAAATGTAACTGCAGATGCCATGAAGCTAGAGGTTTTCTTTGAGTTGATTTTATTTCTTAATTGGTGGTAATAGGGTAATAGCTATAGGCTCTTTCTCTCTTGTGCGAATAACAGAATTAGTGTGAACTAAGCTTTCCTTTAAGCTTTTCTCTAATAGTTCTTATTGGGTCTGTTTTACATGCTTTTTTCTGACATTTTTTTTTTTTCTCCACAATAGGTTGTGTTAAAAATGGTGGCAGAGATTAAGAAGATTCCTGGCATTTCTCGGGTGATGTATGACTTGACATCAAAGCCACCAGGAACTACGGAGTGGGAGTAATTAACTTTTTTTTCTATTAAAGTACTGTGTGCAGTCTAAATCATATCAGAAACCATTCCCAGTGTTGACATGCAGTACTGTGAAAGAGTGACTGGAGCTGCTACATCGCATCAGATTCCTCTCCTGGAGCATAAACCTGCAGTTAAGAGCTGAGCTGGGGATAATAACTAAGTGGGGCTGAGGATTTGTACGGGTAAATAATCATGGCAGCATTGCTGGTGCGCAGACAGATTCCTATTGCTTTTGCCTTTGTCTTACCAATTCTTCCTGTTTTCATGTGTTTTATTGTTAACTGTCATTTCAATGTCTCTTTGTTTTTGTACACTGTGTAAAAAGAGACAGTTTATTTACTTTTACCAAAAGCATTGTTACAACCTAAAAATGTAAAATGAATTGTGACCAACTGCTTTTGAATGGATTTATTATAAATAAATATTTTGCCAAATGGAGTGGTGGGTACTGTTGAGTTGTGGAATTACTGTGTATCTGTTGTATACTGTTAAGCTTGTTCTATATTGTTTGACGTATTAGCCCATGGCAATAACGTTGAGCTCCAAGAGAGTAATGCTAAAATATTATGAAATGACCTGTCTGTCTTTCTGTACTCACTCCCTCTTGCATCGCTGGGTAGGTGTGCGTGTTGGTAACCGACGTGTATACACAAGCTAATCTGTAGTATACACTTACTGCATGTACGCGTATGTTGAGTTCCAGACAGTGAAGTATCTTTGTGTGCTTCTGGGGACTCTAATAGAAGCATAAAAACGGGAGTGAGGTTTGGAAAGCCGTTGCACCAGAGCTATGGGATCTGCGAATCCTGTTTCTGTCCTCAGATGCTTGCGCAACAGTCCCTTCGCAGCCTGCTGCCGATGTGGTTTCATTATACTTGATGACAGTTTATTTCCTTCGCATTTGCTTTTACAGGAAATTTTTTTTGTATGTATTGTACTTAACTTGATCTTTAAGGTCATTATAGTCGTTAGCGTGGAGTCATGGTATCAGAGGTGACTTACCCAATCCGTATAGATCCCTTCTGTCATTTGTATTCTGCTCTTTATGTAGTTAAGTAAGCAATAATTTGAGAGATGGTTACTTTGGACACCTGTGCTTTTCTGATGTATTGAGGCAAAGCTATTTCCATCCACCTGAGAATTTTGAGCATGTCCTGCAATTGCTGTCTGTGGAAGTAACAGTTAAATTATGACCTGAGCAGCTTGCTGGGTGCCTGCCAGGTGCCTCCACCGGTGGAACCATAATCATGTATCCAGGCTCATCCCTCTTATCCTTTTTTTAATTTAAGCAGTTGCATTTCATTCAGCTGCAAGATTACCATAGTATTATGGGGGTGAAATACTTGTTTTAAACTGTTGAATAACATGGGGTATTTAATGGCTGTAGCTACTTCTATTTCCACTTGCATAGATTTGTGAACTGGAATAATGGTCGAAAGTGTTTGTTCTATATTCTTTTGATAGCACACATTTTCCTGTTGTTCTTACACTTACTGCCTACACATTATGGAAATTTAGTTTAATTTCTGCTTATAGGAAATGGCTAACGTGTAAATTTGTTCTTTTTGCCTGTGTCACTGAATGGTGGTTTTTTTGCTTGAGGAAGGAGATTGTGTTACAGCCTCTGCTCTTTGAAACCCTTGGGGGGGCCACAGGTGTGCAGGAGAACACCAGACCAGTGGCCAAGAAAACTGCTTCCCCCTTGCAGCCCTGCTCCTGGCAGGTTCTGTAGCCTGGGCAAACTGATCTTAAGTGATCTCTCAGTTGCCTCTCTTATAAAATGGGGGTAGTAATTCTCACCCATCCATCAACCTCTTTGAGCCCTTTGGATGGGCTTTTTGTAAGTGAAGTATTATTAATACGAATGTTCTTTTATTACTGTACTGTGACCTGTCAGAGCTGTTGGTCAAAAATACTGTAAATCGGTGTTTGCTGTGGCAGAATCTATGACAGCATGGGTTCTGTTGAAAAGAAATTTTTTGTCGCTTATCTCAAAAGAAAGCTCCCCCAGGAAATTATGGCCTTAGAGTACATTTTAACTTTTTGTCAGAAAAAGCTGAGGATAGTTGTAATTACTGTGGTGGTATCTCAGATGTAAATGGTGCAATGACAAGAAATGAATCTTTTTGGTGTGATGCAGAAATCCTTCACCCTTTTCATGCTATAGCAGTTGTTGCTTATTCTAAGTAGGCTTGCTCTTTGCTGCTGCCGGTTTGTCTTAGCTTGACAGCAAATAGGCAAAACAGAAGGAATTACTAAAAAGTAACGAAAAGAGTATAGGAATTATTAAAAAGTAATGAATGCAAAGAATATAGAGCACCTCTTAAACCCAAGCTTTTCTCAGTTTTGACTGGGACACTTGGTTGGTCTCTGTGTAAATAGATCTGCAGTATATATTCCTGTAGTTATGATGTACCTCCCAAGAAAACTTGTGTGGTGATGGTGATGCCCATTGGTTTGGGGGTTCCATTAACTGTTGTACCTCTGGACCACAAACTTGCAGCATACAGACAGAAATCTTCTATTCACTGCATGTTGCACCCTTGGAAGTCCTTCTCTGAGTTGCATCTTAAATATAGGCATGATATATACCTGTATTCTAGGTGTATACTGAAGTTTGATGTACACCTTTACCATCTTTTAATCACCTGGGTTGCTTCATGTCTGTAATGAAACGGAGCTTGACAGTAATTCCTGTGCTCTTTAGGAACATACTTTGGTTCTGGGGTATTTTTGAAGCCAGAATATTGAAAACTTTAGGCATAAACTACTGCACCATAATCAAAATGAAATTTGTGATCTTTAGCTCTCTTCTCCCTGTTTGACACCTGTGCCATGCATTGTAGATGTGGTGGGTTGTTCTTAGGAAGGTTGGTGTTATCCCAGCAGTTCTTGAGTGTTTTTATGGAATCCATGTGTATCGGACAGCCAGAAGTGGAGAGAAACATAATACTCTGTTCACATTTCTTAAAAAAAAAAATAAAAAATAATTATATATATATTTAGCACCTAGTTTACCAACTAATAACTGTAGCTGCCCTGTACAATTGTTCACCTCAAGTCTTCAGTAAAACATGTCAGCAGTTAGAGGAATTTGTATTGGGGGCATTCCCCATCATTCTCAATTTTTAACATTTTTCTGCTTGTGAAATGATAAAGTACTGTGAGCCTTAATTTTTATCCACAAATAAAAATATTATGTTTGAATGTTGGTGTGACTTATTTTTTAGGGCTTACATGTAGCAAACTACATTATAAATGGACTGTCCATTTGGGGTTGAAAAAGCTGTTTTGTGGAAGTTGTGCTTTCTGGCTGCAGACCGTCCTGGGGTAAGGAGATGTCCCCGCTGGGGCACGGCTGTCCCTTGCCATGTCATGGTGCAGGACGCTATGCTGCAGAGCAACGGGGTACTCTCTGGTACTTGCTTCGTGTGTGCTTTTGTACTGTGATATGCTATGGCAAATGTGACTTCTTCCTAAAAATGGGTATAGAGCCTTTTCTAGGGCTCTGTTCTAGCAGCCCTGTTAATTAACCTGAGGTGGTGATGCCCACACAGACTAGGAGAGGCTGCTGCTGGCCCCTGGGGTGGTGGTGGTGGGTCTGCAGCATCTTTGTGGGGAAACTCCCCCAGCACCTCGTTGGGTTGGGGTTGCAGCTGGCTTTGCAGCAGACCTCTGCTGCTGGTCCTTAATTATTTTTGCCTAAGCAGTAGGTCAGGTTTTCAAGACTGCATGCAAATTTCCTCTCTAAAAAAAAAAAGCAGCTCAGATTATAGTTGTGCACAAAACCTTTGTGTGCAGCTGCAAGGAGTTGCAGGGGAGAGCGCGAGCGGGCACCGGTCATTTATCTTGCTTAAAGATCCTTTCTTGCTGTGCACAAGCTATGCTCCAAAGTAAACAAACCTGATGGCCGTGATTTCAGTATAAATGATTTGGCCTCGAGTGCCGTGGCAGCTCTGGCTCTGTGGGCAGCGCCCATGCTCAGGCTGCACCTGGGCTGGGGGGCACCGTGGGAGCAGGGTTTGATTGATCGACTGCTTGCGATCTACTCGCTGATCTGTGCTGTAAATAAACCCTTCTTCCCCAACGAGTGCAATAGCAAGTTGTTCTCGGCCAGGTCCCCTGGCTGTATTTGCAGCCCTCTGCTTCATCTCCCATTGTGCCTCAGCAGCTGGAGCTGCAGCAGTCACCCCATCCTTGGGACCCATGTACCTCGCAGAGGCTGCATGGCGTTGATACAGGTTGTGGAGGACTTGCCTTCCTGTAGGGGGCCTTCAAACATCTAATTCTGTGTTTTTCTTCCACAGCTCAGTAATGATGGAGACTGGGGCAAAACACTCTGTGCAGTTCATAGCCTTCCAGGAGAGCATTAAGGGACTTCACAGAGAAGCGGCAGGAAGGATCCGAGGTAAGAAGGGCATGCAAGCCTTGACTGAGCATCACCCCGAAGTGCTTTTGGAGGTGGGGATGCAGAAGGGGTGGTTTTGAGCGAGGCAATGGCTGTGCAGTTGGGCTCATTGGGGAGCCTGGGGCTCTGGGTGGCAAGGAGCAGGGATGCTCCTTGGGCCTCTCCTCCTGCTCCCCAGCAGCTGGGCCAGCGGTGCCACCAGAGCATCCTGCTGGCTCTGGGTGCAGCCCCATGCCCACCCAGGGAGTGAGGAGGTTCTCGGGGTCTGTGTTACAGGAACAAACAAGTTAGTGGGAGCAACTCCTTGCAGCACGAAAGCAGCTGGGGAAAGAACGGTTGCAGAAATGAAGCCAGAGTGTTTTTCACAAGATTGTGGTTTTCCACAAATGCATTTTCAGAACTTCACAAAATCAAAAGGAATTCGGATTACTGGATATTTTTGATGCAGATCTGGAAGAAATTTGTTTACCTTTTCAGAATGGGCTGTTCCTGCAATCCTACATGCTACAGCATGGTACCCTCTACCATGTTGGAGTTTCCCCTGGTTTCATTTCCTCAGTTAAAAATTTAAATTAGTTTTCTAGTGATGTTGTACCAGTTGCTTTCAATAGCAGGGCACCTATTTCTGGGGCTACTGTTCTTGCCCTGTGCTGGCTTTGTTTAAAGGAATCCTTCTTTTTCTCTCCCTCTTGCTTCCCCTTAGTCCAGTGATGATCTTTCTAATAAAACAAAAAGCTTCTATCTTAAAATGTTTCTACTGCATTTTACAGTGAACACAGCTCCGAAGCGACGTTTGTAACTTTGAATTTGAGGTTGGCTCATTTGCTATGCAGTGCCGGCCACAGGTCAGCTGTTGGGCATGGCTTGGGCCGGGGTTCCCCGTGCCTGGATGTGCTGTTGTGGTTTCCCAGCGCTTGCGGTGGGGATGCTCTTGTTTCTGGCTTACTTCCTCGCTGAATTAGAAGCAGATTGCAAAGAGGCTATTGTGCAATGATGTAATAGCTGTTTGCAACTAATGAGGTTCAGGCCATTAACCCACTTGGCTAACACATGAAAGTGAGGAAAGCCATGTGTAAAGGAGTAAAGTGGGATTGTGAAGCACAGCGTCACTGCCAGACCATTTCCATGTCTCTAGCTAAAAATCAGATTAAAAGTGCATTGTGACTCTTCTTTCTTCAATTTAATTTCCCATTGAATTTCATGCATGTCAGCACAGAAGAGAAGCTGAGACAAAGTGCTCTTGCTGTCCCAAGGATACCCGCTTCCGTGGGAGTGCAGTGCCGGGAGGTGAACTGCATCTCATCCAGGGGAGAGGATTATTTCTGTTTCTTTAATTGCCTGAACATGAATTGCAGAAAACTGAACCACTACTGTCGCTTAATTGCTTCATTATAAAATGGAATAGTTTTAACATTTGAATAAGTTGGCTGGCTTTTGCACTGTTGATGCCTTTATGGGTTTGCTTGCACTGGTTTTGAAAATAGCAAAGGCAGTCTTTAAAGATAACATCCTAAACTCATAAGGGTCAGGCAGATGAAAAAAACCCAGACTAACTCACCCCAAAGCGAGTTGTGTAACTGCATGCAGAAATGTTGGGTTTATTCCTGTAAGCATCGTGGAGGAACCAGGCATCCAGTGGGAATTCTGCTAGGAAATATTTCAAGTCTCATGCAACGCTTTCATTAGTGAGGGGATAAAATCCAGCTACAATCCCCTCCATGCCACATGGCTCCCAAGGACTGTCCCGTCCCCCCCACCCCACATGAGGAGGGGGCTGCGACCACAGGGACATGCTGCCCTGTTCTTTGGAGAGCTGGGGTGCTGGCAGAGCGGTCGAGGCTATGTGGGGGAGCCCAAACACAAAGCGGCTGGGTTGGGATATTTCTCTCACCCTAATCCTCTCACTGCCTGTCTCTAGGGAAGCAAATCCCAGTGGTGACAGGGGAGCTGGAACGGGAGGACCTTACCAGGGTTGCACTTCCAACCTCTTCAGCCTTGCCACTGGTGGCTTCAGAGGAAGGGTTGTAGGTTTTCAGCGCGAGGGAGTGGGAATGGTACAGATAATTCAATTTCCAGCGGTTGTTTGAGTTGTGGGGAGGCAGGGCATGCTTTAAGTGCTTCCCACATCACCATCACGAGCTGCGACTACATGGGCTCTGCATGCACCCTCGCTTCAGGCTGGTTAGCTGCACGTTGTACCCTGTTACTCCCACAGGTTCCCTTTTTATGGATGTAGTTGGTTTAAATGTGTGTTCAAGAGCCCCCTTAGAGCTGGGGTATTTTTCTTGTTGATTGTTCCCCAGAGTGGTTTGGGATACAAAGGCCGATATAAAGCTGCTTGCAGGATTTCTTCCTTTGAAAATGTTTTTTTAGGGTGAAAAAAACCATGAAAAAACGTTCTGGGGTAAGTGTAAGCTTCATGGACAGCCTGCGTTTGAATCGTGTTTAATTAAGAGAAATGTAAATTAAAGAGAAAGACTTTCTGCTTCTTACAGTGTCTGGTAGCAGGTGACAAAACTGAGGGGCCGTGCCTGGGGTGGGGTTGAGGACCGTCCCCCCATGCATGTCCTGCTGGCTGCCTCAGGCCGATCCCCGGCCCCACTGCTCCCCAGGGGGACCCGGCTCACCCTCTCTGCAGAATAGGCTGTTTGCCAACGTATTAGTGCACACACTTTCCTTAATGAAGAAGAAATAATTCAAAGATGCCATGCATAATTTAGTGCGCTCTGACATGGGCTGCCATCTGACCGTGGGCTTGCAGGGACTGCGACCCGGCCATGGACACCGGAATCTTGCGCTGTTATTTCCCCGGTGGAAACCTGTGATGCCACAGGGGAAAGGGAAGCTCACCGTGTTTCACCAGCTCTGCCCAAGGTGGTGCTTAGCTCTTGTTTTCTCACACATTGGGTTTTATACCCAGGATTTATGTTCTTGTGCAGCTTTTATCCTTTGGGTCTGCTTTGAGGTGTACCTTGGTAATTCAGTGCTGCTATTGCAATTTGCTCTGCCAGCTGATTTTGTTATTGATTGGGCAAGGTGACATGTGACAAGTCACTTATAGGCACCCAGCTTACCTTTTCATGTCTGATCTGCCTGGGGGCTTGCCCAGCTCTCCGGGTTTCTTGGTGTGGAGGTGGGATGCTGCTCAGGACATAGGGAACGCAGTGGGAATCAGCAGGTATTTAAAGAAAAAAGGCAAGGTTTCCTTGATGCCCCGTGAGGGCTCTGGAGAGATATCCACCTGCTCCTGTGGAGCTCCAGACGGCCTTGGTGGCAGAGCTCAGTGGTGGACCGGGACGGAAGCTAACGCTGTACCTGGGGAACAGGGAGCTTGCTGCTCCGTGCTGAATTTTGCAGGGGAACGGGGGCAATGTCCCTGCTCTGCAAGGGGGAGCGGCTCCTGAGCAGGGACCTGGTGCCGAACACACCCAGGTTTGAAGGTGGCTGAGTCAGGGTTTGGATTCAGGACAGTCTTTTGTGCTTTGCAGAGCCAGTGTTTATTTTTAGTCACTTCTGTAGTGCTGATTGCCATGGTAACGCAACGGCATCGTGTGGGTTCTCCGATGGATGTGCTGGTTGTGCTGCTCCAGCAGCACCAGACCAGGAAGAGCAGGCGTGGGGACAGGGTCACAGTTTTGGGGGGGAGGTGGCAGCTCAATGTCCCATGTCTGGTCCATCCCATGGATTTGGCTTGCAGTCAGAGCTGGGGCTCACTGCCACCTCCAACTGGGGCTCTCCACCTCTCAAAACCAAGCACAATCCTCCAAGCACACAAACCTGTCCAGGGAGAATTTTAAATTCATACTTGGAGCATTAAAGCTGATCAGCAGGGAATTAACCGCTCAAAACCTTGTCGACTAAAGCGGATCAGCCTTTTTGTTTGAAATTTATGCAGAAAAGTAAAGAACAATGTGGGTGGTTCTGCACCTTTTTGTACCGGTTGAAAGCAGATGCTGAACGATTGGGGGAATGTCAGGCTTTAAAGACTGGTGCACGTGTCCAAGAGCAGAGCCAGGCACGACCTCCAGAGCCGCTTGCCTCCAGTAAGGTCTGAACATCTGAATTCCCCTTGACCTTGGAAAACCTTCCCCTTTCTAATCATGGATCGCTTGATCACTAGTTGCTCTCTGCGCAATCCAGAGCAAACCCAGAAAAGCCGCTCGTCAGTGATCTCACTGAAGACTCGGCAAGGAGAAAAAAAAAAAGTTAATTAACATATTCAGGAATTTTTCTTTTTGCTTGGGTGTGATAGAACTGGTATTTGGCTCCAAGATTATAGCTAAAAATTATTTGAGAAGATAAAAGGCTGAAGAGAGCCTACTTCCACTTCAGTTTTTTAATTTCAACAGATTGACTCACTTGAAGCTGAATGTGATCCTGTGCTGAGCTGCTCAGCTCCCTTATGCCCTGCAAGGAGGCAGCTGAGAGCTTCCCAAGGGCCTGTCTTTGGGATTTATGGAGTATGCTGCAACATGCAACGGTTCCACCTCCATTTCATGAAGAAATACGACGCTTTTTACCCTCTGCCACTTTTAATTGCAGTGGTCTTTCAATCAGATGTAATAAATCTGGGCAGAACAGCATGGTAGCAATACAGCAGCAAATTGCAAGTGGCTGTAATCGCCCGCGGGCTGGCTGAGACACGCTCCGTGGTACCGTCCCCGGGTAGGCAGGGTGATAGCTGGTGCGGACAGTCCTGCTCTCCCTCCTCTCCTGGTCAGCAAATGGATGAAAAATAGGCACCGCAGCTGGTCTTGGGTGCGATGGCTGATCTGAGGTCTGCTTGTCTGCAGGGGCTGGAGTTGCTCTCCCAGCACATCAGCAGGGAATCTGTGGGCAGCGGTGCCCGGCAGTCACACAGTTCCTTGCACAAGCTGGGCTTGCTCGGACTGCGTGGGAGTGCCCGTCTCCCGCTCTGCTGCTGGCACCATGTTTCTATCCCATGCCATACATCAAGGAGAAGCAGTTCACCTCCAGTTCCCCTTGTGCCGGGGAAGATTTGCCAGCAGGTCTGAGAAACACAAGGAAACCAGGCACTCTTTCCCCAGGAGATGCATCTGTAATGGCCCCCTCCCTGCTGCTGGGGTAGGAGCATCAAAACTTGTGGCTCTCCTGCAAGCCAGAAGATTAAATGCTTCTGTGCTCCCTGCCGGGACAGGGCTGAATATGTTGGAAATATATTAACACCAATTTCTGGTTCACTGGATGTTGAGTTTTCTCTTTAAAACCTGAAGTATATAGATGTATCTAACTCTTGGTTATCCAGTAATGCCTGAGATGCAGCTGCTTTCACCCATTTACCCCCAAACGCTGTCCCTATCACCGTGCCCAGGCTCCTCACCCTGTGGGGGCCATGTCAAGGTGACGTGGTGCCCATCCAATGCTCCTCATGGGCAAAAGGCTGGAGGGGGAGTGGGTGCTGTGGGGAAGCAACCCTGCTGGCTTATAAATGCATTTCATGTTACTGTTGGGCTCCGCTCCCTGGCAGCCAGGAGGGTCTTGGCCCCCCCGTGCTGCTTATTTAGGGTTTTTTTGGGGTTGCTGAAGTCCAAAGAAGGATTAGCTGCAGAGCTGGCATGGCTGGGGAACCAGAGCACTGAGGGGAAAGCTCAGGAATAGTTTTTAAAACTAAATGAAGCCTGATGCAGGTACATAAAGGTTTTTTAAACATTGTTTTGAACCTCCTCTTTGTTTCCCAGGTGGTGCCTGCTTGCTGTGAATAGAGGAATGAACCGAGGGCGGTCTGCTCCTCCATCCGTGAGGGCTGATGGGATGCCGGATCCCTTTCCAGCATTGGAAATTGGACTTTCATTGTCCAAGACAATGAAAACATCCGGGAATGCCTGACCTGCCACACTGAATTTTTCAGAGAAGTTGTCTATATTTGGAAACACACTGAAATGGCTGCTCTGGGACCCTTCCTGTTGCATTCAGGGATGCGAGTATTGACCGTGACGCAGGGGTTGTGCCAGTGGAGGTGGATCAGGAGGGGAGCTCGGAAGCGTCCCCTGGGCTGCCTTCGCAGGTGCCGCGGGGAAGCACGTTTGCTGAGGATGCCCATGCATCTCGGGCCCTGCTCTGCCCGTGCCGCGCCGCCTCTGCCCGGGCGGGAGCTGCCTGCAGGTTCCGCACCCAGAGCTGGGCAGGAGCAGCGGTCCCAGGCATGGAGCCGGCCACTGCTGGCTGAGCAGCATGGGAGGGAGCCGAGGCTCTCCCTGGTTGTGCTCTCCGTAAGTCACTACATTTAAATGCTGTCAGAGCAGGGTGAACCACTTAAAACCAATTAAGTACCTTAATGAATCTTTCCCTGACGGGGTTTTCATTACCTTAAGTAGAAGGCAGTATGGAGCAGGAGCGCCATTAGCCTAAAGGCTATCGTTTAGACTCTTGCTAATTGGATCACGCATTTGAAAATTACTGTGCTCCTATGGGATGAAATATATATGCTTACTTAGATATCACTTACAGATATTTTCCAACTCAACCCGTACCTGTGTAAGGCTTGCGTTTTTCTGCTTAAAAACCTCTAAACCCCTCTTAACTGCTGCTAATTTGCCCTGTTTGAGATGAGCTATATATCTGTATGCAAATAGATTTTAGGTGAATGCATATATAGCTGAAAAATGTTGGGGAATACTTTTTTTAAGAGCCTGGTGTGGAATCTGAAAAGCTAAGGTGGATTTTAAGATCATTTTGAAAGAGGATGAATTTTAAAAGAGTTTTAGTAGAATTGCTGGAGAATTACTGGGTCAGAATTCGCATCCGGTGTTCCTTTAGTTTGGAATGAGGCAAGATAAATTTATTGTGAAGATCAGGACAGACTTTCCTTGCGTCATGTTGTGAGGCATTTGTCGACCAGCACCCAGATTTAACCAAAATGCACATCCTGATAGAAAACTGCTGCAGAGATTTAAAAAAAACTTTAAAAATGCCAACTGTGTGAAGTGTACGAATTCATCATGGGAACCTAATGCTTTTCTGAGCAGAAAACATCTACCAGGGGCTTTTAGAAATACCTTTCTTATTAACATCTGAAAAATAGGAGGTTTGACTAAAACGGTGCCTGAGCCAGAGGAAAATGTATTAAACCCATGTTGTGATCCTGGAGGTGGCGACTCTCGGTATTACAGGAACATTCTGCTTTAAAACTGGGGACGTGAACTGTGTGGTTTGGGTTTTGTAATGGTGGTTCCGTACCTCTGCACTTCTTGTTATTGCTGTAACCTCCCTTTGCTCCAGACAGCTCGGGATTGTGCGTTTAATACAGATAAGTGCAGGGCATTACACTCGGCAGCGGAGAGATTAACCCACCCGCGTGGGCTGGGGGGAATTGGTGGGGGCTGCGCCGCAGTTGGGGACCCAGCTGAGCCCTGGGGCTGTTGGCCAGGACCTGCCAAGCCAGGGGGGCACTGGGGGACCCCACAGACAAATGTGGGTGCTTCTGCAGAAAGCGGCACAGAGATGGTTTCCCTATCGTGTGTCCAACTCTAGTGAGAGCAGCTAAAATAAAAATCAAATTTTTTAAAGCTTTTTAAGAAGAGCTGTAGAAACTTTCAAAGCCTGGAGTAAGAGTATTAATAATAGGCCTGTACTTCCCACTTGTTACAAGTTATAACTTCATAAGCATGTTTTTATACATTTATACAGTGTGTAAGTAAGCCAGAAATACATAATTATAATCAGAATAGCTTATTCCTTTAACCAATGATTGCCTGGAAAAAGCAATATAAAAGGAAGGCTGTGCCCCCAGCCCTAAGCAGGGATCAGTTTGAAGCTTCCCTTCCCAGGGCACTGTACACTGGTCCGTACCCCCCGGCCGCCTGCCCCCCCCGCGGGTGTGGGGTGAGGCATCCCCCTGGTGCTGCCTTTTCCCCCCTTTCCCTGCAGGAAGGGAGCTGGTACAAAGCTGGTCAGTGATTAATCACCAGCCCTTGTCTAGGAAAGAACATAGGGGCTGACTAGTCTTCCTCTAGCAATATTCAGGAGTGGGATGTTGGTCTGTTAGCACCCGAGTGGGCGAGGGTTTCTGGTGCTGTGGTGCGATGCCATCTGGATACGCTGATGCTCATGGGGCAGAGGGCTCATCCCCTCCAGGAGATGCCCCAGGGCTGCCCGCAGCCTCCCCAGAGACCCAGGCTGGTGCTGCTTGGGCACCGTGTGGTCGCCCTCGCTCGGCAAGCTGCTGAGGAAGCCAAGTATTTCAATACAGCCGCAGAAATGTGGTATCAATTTTTAAAGCCAGCTGGCTAGCTTTGCTTTCAGGAAAGCAATCTTTCTACATTTTTTATAAGGTGAGCCAGGGTCTCCTTACCTGCCAGAATATATAATCATCCAAGAGACAATATCCGATAGCGTTACTTACCTAAATGGGACGTTACGGGAACATCTCCCCTCACAATAGCCTGCTGGCTGACCAACAATGCTCCATTTAGAGAGGAACAAATTGTCAGCATCTGCTTTTAATTTAGTTTACTTTTAAGGCAACTGATACCTTTTAAGGTCTTTGGGAACAACAGGGTGTTTCTGTGGTTAAGGAAATAATAAACATGGAAGGCTGAGTAAGCACAATATGACTTTTATACAACCTTTTAAGACCTTTATTTTGCTTTTGTTAGCCAACTTCCAAGTGAAGAATCTTATAAGGTTTGAACTTATGTATCTGTAAAATAAGTATGTATTACTTCAGCTGCTCAGGGTTGATTTAAAGGCTTCTGGAGTTGCTGGAAACCTTTCCCTTTTTGGGAAGTGTTAGAAAGCTTAATGACAAAGGAGGTAACATTTTAGAACAGGCACGGAACTAGAAGTTAACAGCTCCAATTCTGAGTAATTTTTCTAGAGTTTTGCAAAATTTCCAGAGAACATTTTAGTGCCATCTTTGCTAAATAGGTTGGATAACACCAGTTTCTGTGGAAGGTAAAATTTATAGGACTTCTTCCCAAAGGGCATTGAACTTCTTTCTTAAAAAGCACCTAAAAAGGGCTTTTTTTTTTTTTATTTGGGCACATCCTGAAACACAGTGAGCCATCAGAGTGCTGTTGCTGCATGGGGATCATCCTGCTCGCCAGGCTCCTCAGGGGTAGCATGGCCAACAGACCTTACCCAGGACTGTGCCTGGTTCAGGAGGTCCCCAGCTCCTGAAGGCTGGGGGGAACCTGGTACAGGCTGCCTGGGTGGCCAGAGGCTGGAGGGACCCAGGTCCAGGAGGGGTGGCGAGAGCCCGGCTAGTCCCAGCTGGCTGAGAGGGGACCCAACAGTGGTCTGGAAGTGCCTGGAGGGGGGAGAGGAAGGTGATGGATCTAAGCTCTCCTGGGGAGTGGCAGGTGGTGAGGCAGGGGACACCAGCCACATCTTTGGAGCCTGAGAGCTTTGGAGTGGATGTTGGGAAGAGCTTTTGCAGCAGAGGGTGGTGTGGTGGGGGAAGAAGCTGCCCAGAGGGCTGGGGCGTCTCCAGCCTTGGGGGTCTGCAAGGCACCGGTGGGAAAACCCATCTAGAGCTGGCGGCAGGCCTGCTGTGAGTGGGAGACTGGGCTGGAGACCTCTAGACTTCCCTTTTCCCTCATTCAGTGAAGCTCTTTATCCAACCCCCACCCCCCATTGCCTCTGCAATTGCTTGCAAGTTGCCTTCCCCCTGAGACACATGCATCCTCCGTGCAGGGCACGGGTGGGCGATCACTCTTCTTTTGAACACAATGGCTTTGAAATCCTGCTTGTCTTTATAGAGGCTTTTTTTCCGCTTTGCCTGCCTTTCTCTCCAAACAAGGATATGCTTGTGCTTCTAAAGTGGCTGCTGTGATTAGTGCTGTAATCTCTGTATCAGCTTTTACATTTCAAACCAGAGAGGGAAATTAATTCAGTTCCAGTATCCGCCCCTTTCATACATTTTCCCCAAACACCGTTTGCTCAGCAAATAAGCGCATCAGGAAAAGTCATAACTTTGTTCTCGTTTTAAGGGTGATCAAATACCTGAATTTCTACAAATCCCTTGGAGAACGGAAGTTCGTGCCAGATGGAGGAGATGGAGCACTGCCCATGAGAGGAGGAGGAGGAGGGATGGACTGGCCGGCTCAGCTCTAACGTGGTCGGTGAAGCCCCTGATGCTCTGAGGTCGCATCGGGCAGGAGCCGTGCTGCAATTTGCTCGGGCGAGCCCACGTTGCTGTGGGTTTGCCATCGAGGCGAGCACACGTGTGACTTCACCTGGACCCCTCTGACGTTTAGAGCTTTACTGAGCTGGACCTTGTTTTCTGCTACTATCCATCTAAAGCCCTTGGTTTGTACAAGTCCAGTTTAGGTGCGCTGCTTTGCACTGTTTATATGTAGTTTTTTAAGAACTGTCCTCCTTATTCATTGCAAAACGAAGCCCACCGGCAAGCGGGAAGCTGCTACAGATGTTTCCATGAGAAGGTTGCAGCTCTTCTTTCTGGTTAAGCTCCGCAGACACATATCTAATTACAGCTTTGTGGCCGGCATGAGGTTATAGAGGGAGGAAAGTGCGTGCTGAAAATCAGTTTAAATGATTTGAGGGCAGCGACTTAGTGCTGGGGGTGCTGCCTTCACACCGAGGCAAGACGCAAAATGCTGGCGGCGCGCACAGGGACCGTGGGGAATAAAAATGCCGAGGAAGCCCTGAAGCTGAGGAAGCAGTCGGTGCTTTCCCTGGGGACCAGGGAGAGAGCCCTGAAGAGCTCCTCGGAAAGTGGGAAGGAGGGCCGAGCCCGGGCTGGCCAGCCCCAGCAGCGTGCCCGGCGGCTGGCTCTGCTGCGGGAGCTGGAGATGAACTGGTATCTGCGGGTCTGTGAGCTCTCCCATGAGTACACCATCGCCTACACCACTGGGATGCCTCACAGGTACGTACCCAGCTAGCTGGTCAGACAGGAGCAATTTGCACTCCAGGAAAGGATGGTGGGGGTTGGTGGTGATGATGTCAATAATAATAATAATGATGATGATGATAATAATAATAATAATAATAATAGAAAGCTTTTTGGCTTTATGAGTCTGACTTTTCTGATGATTCAGGTGTTGGGTTTTTTTTTCCTGCACCATGATGTATGTACTTTACAGAGCTGAAGATTCTTCAAACTTGTTTCTTAGTTACCTTAGCTTCTTCGGCACGAACTGCACGTGGTTGTTCAGCCTTATTTCTTGTGAGCGGTTTTGTACAAAGGGCTGTGGTTTTGTTTTAGTTTAGTTGAAAAGTTGGTGCAGTTGCACAGGGACTGGGTGGGTGACTGGAGGGGTGCTGCCGGCTCTGGGTCCCCGTCTCTCCTTCCCTCCTGGGAATGAGCCACTCGGGAGGGGAAACCTGCAGCTGCCCAATTTCCAATTCCATCAATCTTCAATGTCGCAGCCTCCAGAATCTGATCTTGCTCCTTTTAAAAAATTTAAAGGGATCTTGGTATTAGTGGAAATTAGACGTGCGACTCTCTAATCTCCTGAGGGCTGAGTAAGACCCTTAATGAAATAGGAACCTAAATATGAATTGCCTGGTGTTGCTGCCTCAGCCCCGCCACCCCCGAACAGCAGCATCGCAGGGACAGGGCAACTGTGCTCTCTCAGGGCACGTCTGGGGACTGGCACGCGAAGGCTGTATATTTAATTTGCCTCAAGGAACAGGGCTGCTTCTGAAGGGGTTGCGGTGTTTTGCCCAGCTCTATTCAACCGCATCAGTAACAGCAGGGATTTCAGCTGAGGAGTCGGGTGAGATCTTCCCTAATCCCCCGACAGAAGGGGGTTGCCCGAAGTGCTTGGCACAAACCGAGATCTTGCAGACACACTGGGATTAGAAATTCATAAAAATGTCATTAGAATAAAAATTAGGAGCAGGCTAACTGAAAGGAAGAGAACATAAAACTATGAGAGATGGAGCGAGTAGTTATTAAATGCAGAAATGCA
>BOSO01002328.1:19240-73373 GCA_018403395.1 Gorsachius goisagi | reverse complement strand
TGGTCTTAAACGGAGCTATAAAAGCAAAGCACTGGGGAATAACTTTTGGGAAAACTGAGTTTCTAATGATGCTGGTCTGTTCAAGCCCCTAAAACTCCAAACCAGTGAAACGCTTATGTTGAAAAAATTCAAAAGAGCCCGTGGAAATATTTCTTTGCCATTGGTTCGCCTTGCGTTATAGATGCGCAGAGAGCTGGATCTGACAGGAGGCAAAACAAAAGGGGGATTTATTTTAGGAGCCAGGGATGAGAGTGAATAAAAGGAGAAATCTGGAGTTCCAGCTGGACGAACCACGCTCAGATAAAGCGTGTTGCTGCAGACCTGTCCACGCCTGCTGCAAGGCAGCCACAGGAGAGATCACAGCTACAGCCTTCGGTGTTACGCTGCTGGGAGGAAAAAACCACGGTTCCTGCAAGGCAGGCAGGGCTGCAGTCACAGGGCACCTTTCCCTCCGCTGGGTGTACTTGTGTTGCAAAGAGTAGAGCTTGAAAGGCACCGCCTGCACCCCACCATTGATGGTTTGATTCAGTCAGCACCATGAGAACAGGACCCCCCACCTTCGGGCAGCATCGTGTCAGGGTACCATGGGGCTGGAGCGGCAGGGCAGGACCCCTTCTTCCACCCCTGCATGGGAGACTGGGGACAGTAAGGTCCATTAGTGCCCTTGGATCCCCTCACACTACAGTTGCAGAGAAAGAATAACTGGGTAATCCAAATGTCCATGCCAAACTCCTCTCTGTGACATTGAACTATAATCTTTTAAAATATGTTCCAGGTTTGGGATCAGTCTTTGTTTATCTGCTTTGAAAGACTTAAGGATTAGTTAAGTTCATGATACATCCATCACTTGATTATTTAACTTATTTTTTCTGATGTATTTGGGATTGAAATGACAGTCAGAAAATGGGTTGAGCTTTTAAAATAGAAGAGCCTCAGAAATCTGCCTCCATGGTGTGTATCATACACTGTCATGATTTGTTCACTGGGAGCTGGTGTTGGCCAGAAAAGGTTACTGTGGCCCTCCTGGACGTTATCTTGACCGGAGCAGGCCAGGATGCCCTAGTACTCTGGCTTTGGTGATGCCACGAAACCTGTGCTGTTTCCCCCAGAAGACGACCCTGAGAATCGGAGACATTGTTTGCTGTTTAGCACTGGTGAAATAGCTGTTTGTTGGTTTGGTACATTTATTTTTAGGCATAGTGCTCAGACAGGTACCTGTGTCCTCGCCTGCTGCCCCGTGCTGAGAGGCACCCAGTTCTGGAGGTTTTGTAGCGGCTGGTGGCATCTCGGGAGCTTTGCTGGCTCCTCTCCCGCAGCCCCTCTCCATCCATGCATGGGCTCCTGCGGGGACACGCAGCCTCCTGAAAGCTGGTGCTCCTTCCCTGCCCTGGCACCGATGCCTGTAGTCTGTTTGGTTTTAGGTTATTTTTCATTCTTGGTGCTTGACTGCTCCATAGCCTTTGTTTTCTAATTAATTCTGGAAGCCCCAGGAGGCTGCAGATACTGGGGAATTTTACAGACTGGGTAATCTGAGCTGTGAGAGTTTACAATAGACGGTGAGAAAACAAAATGTTTTAATAACTTGCATAAGAGATGCTTGCAGCATTCATCTGTCCAGGCCAAGGCCTGAAATAAACCCTGTGAGAATATTTGTTTTTACGTTTATTGGCCTTGGATTGCATCCCAAACAAATATTTCTCTTATCTAAATATAAGACCTGGGAAACAGGGTTGGTACTCTGTTCCCACTGGCGGTCCTTGTCCCTTGGAGTACTTGACCATTATAGGTTTCAGCAGATGAACGAGATTGCTGATCTTGGCCAGAATCCATCTTGGGCATCAATTAAAATGAGCCAGTTGCAATAATATAAAGAATGGCTGGGAGAAAAATACTGCTCCATAGTCCTGTGGTCTTCTTGGGCAACACAACCCGGATCATACCGTCTTGTACTGGTGGGAGTGTGATGGCACTGGGCTCTCCTCTCAGCAGACTGTAGGGTAGAAGCTCCTGAGGACCCCACACTCCAGCATCTACTGGGCATTGAGGGGCTCTCCTTGCAGCTCCACGTGTGGACCATGCATTTGTACAAGCCCGCCTGTGCGGATATCCCACCCCACAAGCCAAGCCTGCAGAAGCCGAGCGAAGCACTCCTGAAAGGTAAAAAGCAAAGCGTGGCTCCCCGAGCCTGCCCTCCCGCCGCGGGCTGGCTGGGGAAGCTGAGCCAAGCCGCCGAGCTGAAGCAGCTGGAGAAATTCTTGCACCTTCATGGGCTGTCACTGCAAGAGACCATCCGAGCTGAGACGGGAATGAAGTACAGGTACTTCTGTATGTCCCTTGCTGGGGTACTTGGTGGCCGGCTGTTTGGTGGCAAACAGCTAAAACTACAGGAAACTTGACTGAGGAACCTGTGCACGCCTTCAGGCAGGCTTACGAAATCTGAAGATGCTGTCTGCTTTGGCAGCTTTTCTTTAAGTTTTCTGAGCACCATAAGAATTAGCAGGACTTTGAGCAAAGCTAAAGGCATGTGACCTATTCTCTTAAAACTTTTATCTTCTAACATCCGTTGTTTGTGTCTGTTACTGAAGTGCCTCTTTCATGTTTGGGTAAAAGTATTTACTCTTTCTGATGTTTTAATGAAAACACATTTATTTATGTGCATTAAAACCATAATGGCTGAGCAGCAAAACAGAAAACGTAAGGAATAGAGGTGTTCTGGCGCTTCGATGTAATGTCTGTCCCTGCTCTGCCCTAAAGCTGGAGCAAGTGGACTGAAAGCCCGAGAACCAGGGTCTGACTGCATTCAGGCTGTGAAATACATCTTGTGCGTTAGAAAGAGTGTGCAAGGGAGAGGACCTCATCCATGCAGGGAGCCTGGGGCAAGAGGGTGTAGGCTGGGCGGTGGTGGGTGAAGAAGACATCGGTGTGCTTAGTCTATCCGTTGTCGTTTTGTTTTGTTTCAAGAGATTGATTTTAAAAGGATGACTTCCCATCTGGAAGGTAGATACATTCTCTGTGCTTCTAATAAGAGAAAATTTGCTTCAAAACATTTGCTTTCCCATGGCTGGTCTGAGCTTAAATTGAAACAAGACAACATGTTTACTATTTTTATGGAAACAGAACAGTTGTGTCAGTTTTAGCCACTGGCCAGGGAAACTTGTTGTTGTTTTGAAACACTGACCAGGGAGGACAGAGTGTGTAAAAGAAGTGCGTTGGAGCCAGCATCAGAAGAAATGGCAAAGGGCTTTGTACCTCTGCTCCGCCAGCGCCGGCTGGGAATCCTTGGAGCAAGTTGGGGTTACGCAGCCTTGAAAGCTGATATAAGTAAGTAAGTAGAGAACTGAGCCCACAGTGTTCGAGTGATGAAAAGGGAAAACGTCCAAAGGCAATGGAACAGCATCCCAGGGATGCCATGCTTGGAGCGCAGCTATGATAGAAGTAATCCTTGGCGTCTCTGTGGGTTAGCAGGAGTGATGCTGTCCCCGAGTGAGATACCTCGATTAACTGGGTTTTTCGGATCTGGAAGCTTGCCTCCCTTCTAATGAGAAATTCTTTTGCTCCCTTTCTGATGAGCCTAATCCCATGTGGCGGCAGTTTGAAACGGTTGGTGTTAGTACACAAATGAAAATTCCCATTTATCTTATTTCTCTGCTAATTATGCACTTTCTATGGTGCTGGTCCACTCCCGACGTAGTTTAACACTTACTGTGCCCATGCTAAGAAGCACAGGTAATGTCATAGCCACTCAGTGTTCCCATAAAGCAGTTAAGATCTGGTGTCTAAAGTTTCCTCCACCATAGATTATCCTGCAGACCACCCTGACGTACAGACACCTCCCTGATAGTGAACCTGGCTGCTACTGAGTCAAAAATGCATTGGTCAAAACTCAACAGCAATGTTCATCTCTCCTTAACGCTCCCAGCCTGGAGGAGAGAACCTGCAAAGACGTTGGGGAGAAAACTTCTATGGGGTTGGGCTTCTGTGACTTAAAACCAACCTAATTAATGAGAGATCCCATGACTGTTGTGTGCTCCTGGCCTTGAGGCTGTACCCAGTGCCAAGGGCTGTGGTTGCATGCTCAGCTCTAGCACAAGCTCTGTGCAAATCGCTTTGTACGCCTCTGTTTCTCGGTTTACAAAATGGAGTGGTCTTCATTCATCAGAGCCTTTAGTCATGGTAAAATAAAGCGTGTGCTTAATTTCTATTGAAGCTGATGGATTCGAGCATATGCTTAATTTTAAGTATGTGCATTTTTCATAGTTGACAGAAACATCTATTACATGTTGTGTTTCACATATACCCAGGAGAAAGAAGACATTGGCAGGAGAGAGGGCTGTGCGGTGGGCTCTGCTGCAGGGTGGGAGGGATTTTCCAGCAGTCATCACTTGCTGCTTTCTGTAGATTTTCGCTCTTCTAGCTTTAGAATTACAGAGGCTCTTCTAGTTTTATTGTGAGCTTGGACGTTTTCTTCTCCAGCATGGCTTGGTTTGTTTTCCAGACATTTCTTCAGATATCCATAGGTGTAGTCTACAGACAGTACAATACAAACCTCCTTTTTTTATTAAGAGCTATTTAATTATGTGTGGAAAGTAATGAATTGTTAACAAGAAACACTTACTAAATACGCATAAGCCAGTTTATTTATAGGATGATTAGTTATTTTTCCTTTCATTGCTTTAGCAAGCACAGCTTAGTTCAGCCTATTACTGAATAACCAAAAGTGCAGCAGTGCATGAGCTCAGTTTGTTTCTGACTACGATAGTATTTCTCTCACATGAAATGCCATTTGCAAAGCCAATTTGGTGTCGTCTCATCCAACGGGGTGTTCATTGCACGGCTTCCTTCCATACACACTTTGCTGGGATCTGAGCTCTTAAAGACAGAGCTACACGGGCTGGGTCTGTCCTCGCAGCTGGGAAGCTGTGACTGGAAAACTTGTCAATGTTCTGCTCATGCCCGGCGAAAATAGCATCTCTCTGCTTGGGCAGCTGCTGTTTGAGAGCCCGAAGGTGAAATGTTATATGTATATATCTGCAAAAGCACCCAGGCAACTTTTGCAAAACATGCTGTGGGGAAATGTTATAGGTGGAAAGTATTTATGGAGGTCATGGACTCCGGAGACGCTGCTGGATTAACCCATGCAGCAGCCTTCTGAGCTGGGGTTATAGTTTTCTATTCATATTTTATCTATTTTATATTTAGCTGAGATTTTCTTCAGGAAGGGTGAATTCTTCCCAGAGCACACAAGCCCCTGGCAAACTTGCTTCATTTGGAGCGAGCCCCCCTGAGGCTGGCCTTCGGGAGCTCCGGCATCCTGAGAAAGCGCTGGGATGCTCTACTTGGTTAATGTTGCTTTTGTTGGTTAAGCTAATTCAAAACTTGAAGTTTAGGATTGTCATACTGAAGCTCTTGTATGAAGGCTGGCCAGCAAGTAGCCCTTTGCAGGATGGGCTGCTTTTTCTTTTCTTTTCTGATTGCCATGGGAAATGTCACCGTGGCAGAGCGAGCGCTCAGCCAGTGCAGCAAGGAGTTGGGCAGGATGGCTGCGGGGAGGAGGGGGCACCTGCAAATCGTCAGAGACAAACTGATGGCAAACCCCACCCTCACTCAGCTATTTCTTTTCCCCCAAATAACCTCCAGTCTCATGAGGAAGAGAAGGTGGCTTGTGCTGGTGCATGGCAGGCGGAGGTGCTGGTAATAAAAATATTGCTGTGACTAAGTAGCTGACATCTCTTAATTCTGAAATATGAAAATACTTATTCTGGCTAAATGCAGCAAGAGGAAATACCAGAGAGCCCTAGGGACAAACTGATGGCAAAAGGGCGATGATTTGTCTCTCTAATTTAGTCTGTGTCTTATGGTGGTACAAGTCTGTGTCAGCAAAAGCAATAAGGGAGTGAAATACAGTGCCAGAATGAATGTTGTTTTTCAACTACATCATTATTTACTTTCTAAGTATTACTAGAGATCAAACATGCTAAACTTACTAGAAAGGCTCATGACACTTGGGTAACAGGTTCAAATCCTGAAATAGCAAGAGGCTTTTGGTGAGTACCACGTTTTTTTGGTGACCACCGAAGGCACTGACCAGCACAGGCAAAGAGAATAAAATATTCCTGTAGAAGAACTGTTGCTGAAAAGCACTCTCCATCTCTGAGTTATGTCAACTTGTGGTAGGCACAGAGGCAAACACTGTGTTAGAAAATGTAATGTGTTTAACAGTAAAAGACCGGGTTTTTAATAAATTTCTGGGAGCTGACATTTCAGATCCTGCGGTCACTGCTGGCCATCCCATTTCAAACAGGTACAGTCAGCTGGGCTGCAGAAAGCAGAGGGCTCGGAGTGATGGGATTGTCCCTGTGCCGGGTGATTAAACAGGCTTATAGCTTAGGAAAAAGATGATTGACAGGGATTACAGCAGATGTGTTTAAAATCAGGAACAGGCTGTAGCAAGTAACTCGCTGTCTCCCATAACACAGGAACCAGGGGGAATGCAAATTTAATTTCTGGACAACAGGTTTAAAACATGGGAAACACTTTCTCTGAATTTTGTAATAGAATTGGGGGACTCGCTGTCATGGGGTGTTTTGGATGCTGAAAACATGAGCGTGTTCAAAATGTTATTAGGTATCAGGCAAGGCCATCAGAGGCTATTAAATACAAAGGGGTGGATTTAACCTCTAGCACAGTACGTTTTTAAGTGGCAGATGGCAGAAAGCCAAGATAATATATCGGGAATGGCATTACTGTGTTTTTGTTCGGTTCCTTATAATCTTTCCTCCGCTCCTGGGCATTGTCTGGGTTGTGTGGCTGATCCGCAGGGATGCTCTGCTCTGCGCTGGGACGGCTGTGCTTATGCTGTGCAAGAGGAGGTGGGTCAACGTGCAGGGGGTGCGTGGGCAGATTGCACTCTTCAGCCCTTGTCCCTTCTTCTGGGGTCGTGTTTATATCCCCACAGGGTTACTACAAAGAGAGGAATTTGGGAATGATCACCTTGCCATAGCTGCTTTTCCAGGCTCCCTTGGCTGGGCTCATTTCATGCGTTGAAGGTTTAAAATACCTAATCTTTAGATAGCAAAATAAATGAGAGCATTCGATGTGGTCCTATAATCCTGCACCATAATCCCATCCTAATCTGCTCAATTCAGAGCACAGTTGCATTATATTTATTGGGATATAGCTTACAGCGTTAATGTTTTCCCTATATCCTGTGCAGATTGGTCTATAGAGCCACATCCAGCTATGTCCTTACTTTAATAGCCAGCATAATTTTTCATAAGTGGTTGGTTTTTTTTTCTTTTTTTAGTCTGTTCAAATTATAGTGCCTGCTGTCTCATACAATGGTGATGGCAGATATCCCCATGTCTATGCTTTTGCCAAATGATTTCAGTTTCCACTTGCTCCTTGGTTTTGTGCTATTTTTGCAGGGTCCTTGTCTGTACCATCCACTAATGGGGGGAGGACGGGATGAAAACAGGGGATGCATGTGGGTTAGGAAGTGAACAGGGTATCCGCATGTGTGTACGGTGTTTGTAGCGTGGTATTTCTTCCTTGAAGTAAGAAATCCCATTTTCCTTCTTCGGAAGAACGGTACACAGAGCCTGTGTGCAGCCTGAGCCCCATCTCCCCAGCTGGGTTTCGGCAGGAGGAGCTCTTTAGCTGCTCCTACCATGCTGGCTCCCGATCCTGCTGCTTTCTGCCTTGCTGCCGTGGCCAGCGATGAACGCGTGTGCGTGCCAGCACACACGTGTACGCGCACACATGCTTCCTTTTGCAGTGTCGAGTCCTCAACAAAGCTGTGTAAGAGTTCAAATCCACCCTGGTGGTACTTCTAGGGTTACTCGCACCTTTGCATAGGAAGCTCCCCACGCCGTCGGTGGAAGGCAAAGCAAATTTTGCCCCCCCAGCTCACCACCGCGGCAGTAAATCCCAGCTAGCCCTTAGCTTCGTGCAGAGCAGCAGCTCCAGCCAGTGCCCAGCAGGAATTTGCACGCTTGCTGTTGCTTTTCATGCACCTTCTGCTCCTGTCAAACTCCAGCCTGAAAGCCTGCGCTGCCAGATGCTGAATAAATCCCCAGCTCCGTGGGCAGGGTGCTGCCTGCTGAGCTTGCTCTCTGCTCCCTGCCGTGGCATCGGCGGTGCAGAGCGTATCCAGCATCTCTCCGGGGGGCTGACTTGAAAGTTTGGGATATTTATGGGTATATTTATACACAGGTTTGAAGTCTGCAATCTGTGTGCGTGCCCTGGGATGAAACACAGTCTGTGTGGTCTTGGTTAAGACAGGTTTTTGCTGGGAGTCTTTGGGCTGACTTTGGGATCTGCTGAGGTTGGGACCTCGCTGTACGTTGCACTGACACAAACTGCCGAACGGTGGATTGAAGGGGGGTTGAGTTTAGGAAAATCCCACCTAAGCCTCTGCTAGCAGCTGTTGGGTTGCTGCTTTGTTTCAAAGCTCCATCCTTGAGGAAAATGATCATAAAACCAGGCTCTGGCAAGCCTTTGAAGAGGTTAGCTTCAATGCCAGGCTGAGAGCAGGTCTTTGTGTATCCCCTAACCGTGGTGTGTGCTCCAGCAGCGCTGACTCTGTGCTTGGCATCGCAGATGGCCACGTGGTGGAATAAAAATGGATTTGGGTCTTCAATACAAATCCAATACTGATGCAATCACAATTCTTTTGTTTTGCTTAATTGAATTAAATAACCAAATGCGACTGCAGCTGCTCTTCCAACGTTTTTCTCCCCCCCTGCAGTTAATCCTCCTGCCCCATGCCCTCCCTCTCACTACAGGTCTCCCAGTGTGAACAGAAAATGTCCCTTTTCAGCCAGGTTTGTGGCCAGTCTGTGCTTAGAGAATTCATTCGATATTTCTCTTGGTTATTACTCCTAGTTTGTACACTAATGATTATTAATAGCGAATTTTCATTGCATTCAGAATTGGCAGGGCTTGCAAGCTTGGGGTAGTGTAAAGAGGAAACTTTCCTGGAAATGCAATACTTTGTCCAGTCTACCACATCCCAAAGACAAAACATTTAGGATAAAAAGTGCCCTTCTGAGACCTGAGGGTGTTGAGAAGAATTTGGCAGAATCAAAGCCTAAGTGTCTGAGAGGAGGCAAAGCTGCAATGGGATTCCAATCAAGCTTAATTTTAACAGAGTGCTGTTGGGTGCAGGGACCCCTCAGCCCCAGATTGCAGTTTTCTCCTCTTCCTCAGAATTACTCCAGCATCAGGACATAGTTGCCAGTAAGGGAAGCGGATAGAGATTTAGGTTATGGTTGATGCCAGCCCTGAAGGAGGGGATGCCGGCTCCCGAGGTGCTGCTGCGGGGCTGCCCCACGGCACAGCTCCAGCCCGCGGCTGCTGCCCAGGACCAACTGCAGTAAATAACACAGGAGTAACAAATCTAACATGGGGCAGAGCTGGAGCATGTGCCCTCGCAGCGGTGCTGGGGTGGGGCATCTCCTGGGGATTCTGCTCTTGGTACTTCCAGATATACTTCCTCGTGCTGTCTGCTGTTAAATACTAGGTGTAACTACAGTATTTTGCCACGCTCCTTCAATCAATGACTCTTCCATCTTCTGGGTAGTCTGTCATGCTGGTGCAAGTACAAATGGCTTAGGCGTGCTCTGGGAGTACCAGCATCCCTCCTGCACGCTCAGCAAGCGATGGAGCTCAGCAGGGTGATTCTTTGCACCGGTCTTCGAATCAGAGGTTGCTTTGTTTACATTTTAAGCAAGCCAACATGATCAACTGAAACGTATTTTTATTATTCTGTGGTGTTTTGGTTTTTTTCCCTGTACTGAGGTGACCGCCTTTCTATTTCTGCATCTCCCCATCAGGCAGAGGCCCCCGTGGGTGCACGGGTGGGACCGCAGGCAGCCGGGCTCCCCGGGCTTTGCTGTGCGCTGCTGCCTGGGGAGGCTGACTTGAAAGGCAGCTTTTTCCATGGCTAAACTGCCTGCTGCAGACCTGCTACTGCCTGATAAGCTTCTCTCTTTTTTTTTTTGTTTGTTTGTTTTCAGTGTGCGTTTTCATAGTTGCTTGGCTTCATCCCTCTGCCAGAAAGACTCCAGAAGACAATACAGTGTTTCCGTAATTTCAGTAGCATGGTTGCTGTTTATTCCTGGGGTATTTGTGGAGTACATGGGGGTCCTTAGCGTGTCCAAATAGGCACAGTGAGGCTATCGGGGAGAGCTGCTTATCCTGGCTGCCCAGCAGCAGGCAGGGTAAACAGATCCCCCAGACAGCCCTCAGTTGCCCATCCCAGCTGGGGCGATGCAATGCGCTGCAGAAAAAGACACCCCGTAGATTGCAAGATTAATTATTCTTTTCCCCTGAGGATTATGAGTGGTTATGCATTTGGCAATAAGGAACAATCCTCTTGCAAAACCTTTTGTTAATTAAATGGGCGCAATTCCAGTATGAAAGTGGTTGTTCGATACCATTTGAGATGTGCTCGGAGGTCAGGGACTACTTGCCTGGCCAGCGCTGGCCCTGGGAAGTACAGTGGATCCTTAGCTTGGAAGTACTTGGCGGTGCTGGGAGATCACCTGAAAACTTGACAGCGCCTTGCATTTAATTTACTAAAATGGCATTATGCTGCTCTCAGGTACGTTGTGCTCCTGCCTCTGGTGCAAAAACAAAAGTTAAAAAGCCTTTGCCAAGGGCTCTGGAAGTGAAAAGAGCAATATTTTTCCCCTTAGTCCAAAGGGAGTGGAGGGAAAATTAGGGAGCTAAAGAGTTCCCGCAGTCCCTGGCTTTTTCCCGCCGACAGAGCGCTCTGCCTGCACCTCTGAGCAAACACGAAACGGTCCCAAAGTCTGCTCTGTCCAGACCTCCCAGTGGGAGTAGTCACCCTCTTCAGGTAAAAAGCAGACTCCAGAAGTACTGAAACGATGATTTTTTTTTTTTTAACTAATGATGTAGGCTGGTAACTAAGTCGCAGAGGAAGTGCTGATGCCATGGGTTTTGCTGTATTGCGTTTCCCGAAGAGGAGCCTGGCAGTGTGAAAAGGCAATGATAAAATTAATTGGTCTGAAGATCAGTTCTTAGTAATCTGCTGCATTTCAGCAAATGACATCGTTACGGGTGATGTGGTAATTCTCCTCAGTGACTAATTTCAACACATGCCTCTCATTATTTTGGGAGCCCTGGTCAATGTGAAGAGTTTTCTCTCCAAGGCAGGGAGAGAGGTCTTGTGCCAGGTTTGCTGGATGAGGCTGATGGGATTCTTACCCTGTGCTGCTCACTTTAATAATTAGAAATGTTGTTACAGCTGAAAGAGGGAATCTCAGGAGAAGAATTAAAATTCTTTTAAAAAAATATTTGGGAAGGTGATATTTTAATAGTGCTCATTGTTCAGTATTGGTTTGTATAAGATAATCACTGATGGAGGCACTCGGCTTTCATTTAGTTTGCTCACAAAAAAGTGCAAGTCCCCACGCTGGCCGGAGAAGGATGCAGCTCAGGAGAAAGCCAAGGGCTCCCAGGTAAGCGGGATATTCGTTGAAGGGGTATCCATTGGAAGAAAGTTTTGCAAACAGCGCAGTCTCTGGTAGCTCGCCTGGATTCTAACCCTCTGCCAGCTCATCTCAAACAGTCAGAAGTTATTGCACGATAATTAGTCATCCATCTGCTATCGTGCGTCCCAGAAAAGGGCACCATGGAGTTGTGTATTATTCAGCATTCAAGACCGAGACCTTAGCAACATATTTCTTTGTGTAAGTTAATTTAGAGTTTTAAGCTGTTACGAGTAATGCTTGGGTGATATTTGACGTGTATGGATAGCAGAATAATGTACATAATTGCCTAAATTCTACTATTCAATAAGCACAGACGAGTTGGAAGAACATAGCCTGGGCTGAGTTTTATTTGGAATAAATTTATCAGTCAGGTTAATCCGGGGAAAAAAATCTGCATTTTCTGTGTGTCTGGAGTATGGCAAAAATGGAAAACCCCTTGTTTGCCAAGAGCTGCCAACCTTGGCGCATTTCTCTAACTCTTCACCTTCCTTTAACTATTTTATATTTTTATGGTAGGAAAACTGGTTGCAGTTGAAAACGTTTAGTTGTTGTTTAAGACCTCCTGCAGGGAGGCTGGTGCTCAGGGCAGGGGTGGGGGCCGATGTCGCTTCCTTCCGTGCCCCCAGACCAGGCTGTGCCGCGCTGCTGGGGAGAGGGTGTGCAGGGCCTGATGCCGCTTCCCTCAAAAACCCCTGAAATACAATAGAAGTGAGAAAAGTGTTGAGCAACCTACAGCCACGTGCTGTCTGGTGTCCCTCAGCCTGGTGTGACATCCCCAAATACCCAGGGATATTGGTGGGTTCTCCGGGACCACGCTATTGCTGCCGGGGATGCTCCTTTCCTCTGGGCCTGGGATGCGTTGCTCAGTAACCAGGATACCAGCATCAGGGGCTCCAGCCTCACCTGGGGGAAAAAAAACCCCAAGAAAACCTCTTGTACTGTGCAAGAGAGCTTTGTGCAGCTCTAAGTGTTTTAATCCTGTTTAATCATGTTCAATGTATTACAGCGCATTAAAATAATGGTTGTTTCTGGAGCCCATCTTGTAAGCCACTGGCTTTCAGTCATCTGAGAAATGAAATAGATAACATGGAAAAATTAAATTACCTGGTTTGGAGCAGGGGGTAGTGCAGCTAATAGGGCGATAGGCAATATTCTGGTGGATGTTTTCCATCTGCAGGGATAAGTGACTGGTTAATTGAATTGGGCACCCGGTGGCTTACATCCTCTTTGTAAGACACGGAAAGCTCTGGGTCTCAGTTTTGCTATTGATTCTTTCACATTATATTAAGTGACAATTTACTTAATATTATGTAGAGCTGGCTAACTATCGCAAAGCTCTTCGGTAGCAGGCGGCTCCCTCGGTGCCTGGGGGCTGTACGAGGAGGTGGTGTCGGCTCTCGGTGGGTGCTCCTGGTGCAGCCGATAAGCATCCACAGGGCTGGCAAGTGGAATTTTGCTCATGAGTTCCTTGTGAGTGGACCTCTATATGATGTACAGATTGCATACCTCATATAGAAACGCATGCATGCATGCACAAAAAAAAAAAGCTTGTCTTTGAAACCAGCTGGGTTTAGAAAGTGGGAACAGGTGAATTTTTTCCTTTGGTTCTGCTTATTTTTAAACCCCTATTTCTTCAGGACAATGTAGCACAGCCGTGGTGAGGTGGTAGCTGAGGGTTTCTGCTCTGGGTGCTCAGGTCCCGCTCGGGCAGAGCAGAAAACCTCAGCAGCGCTGCCTGCAGGGAAGCTATCTCATACATTTATTACTCTGCTGGCATCTGCCTCAATTCTAATTAAAATTAAGCAAAGCTAGTGTATTTTTCATGCCAGTTTTGATTTGTTTATCGTTTCATCACATCCTGAAGAATCTGTAACGCAAACGTGGGGATTATCCCTGCAGAAGAGCAGGGCAGCGTTTACAGTTTTGCACAGCTCTGCCTTCCCGGGGCTGGGACGATGCTACCTTATTTATACCCTGGCCTTAACACATTGCAATGTCAGTAGGGCCAGCAGCCTGGCTCCATTTGCCCTGCTGCTCTGTTCCCGGTTTTGGTCCCTTCTGGGAGGATGGAGCCCTCGGAGCCCGGCCGGCGGGCGCGGGGCTGAAGCTGAATACAGATCTCACGTGCAATCAGAGGCAGCCTGGGCTGGGCGCTGCAGCCAGCCTGGCTGAAAACCTGCCAGAATGATGCCTTTTAACTAAAACATATTTAATGGGAATTTTGATCAGTCTTCCTCAAGTCCAATTACAAATGCAAATTAAGCTTTTCATGTGAAACCAGTTAAAATATGACTGTTTGCTAGATAAGCGCGGTGGTTTTGTTCTGCAGCTCATTTCCTTGCCAAGCTTCCAGCACAGCATTGTTATAAAAAATAAACGTTCCTCACAGGTTTAGATACACCCTGAAAGAGCTACAAATCGTTGTGGGGTTCATTGCTGCTGCTTCAGGTGGGACCACTCCTCAGCTGGGCGGCTGAGCATCCCACCGCAGCAGGGCCTTGGCTGTTAATTGAAGTTAATGCCATGGAAGCCCTTTTGGGAGCTGCATCCTAATGCCAGCTCGCCCCTGGGCTCTTCTCCCTGCTCTCCTGGGTGGCAGCGCTTGTTATCTCGCCAGTGTCCATATCAGCCCAATTTATGGAGATGTAGCGGAACTGCTGCACTCATAAGTAATTAGCCCAGCAGGAAACCTGTTTTCAAACAGCTACTGAGATGGAGCAAAATGGTTGAGAGATGCACACGGGCTTTATTTATAATCAGAGCTTTTATGGCCCAATGAAACTTTTATTGGGACATAACACAGAATTTCCCTGAGTGTGTCCTGCTGTGCTGCGGAAGAATTACTGCGTGGAAGTCTGAAAATCAAGGATCTGTGACAGTATGTTAAGATAATTCTCGTGACGGCTGGTCTTGGAGGCTACTGCCTAAAATGTCTGCGCTGGATTTTGGAAAGGCAGCTGTGGACAGACTCTGGTGGCTGTAGCTAGATCTGGTCTGCTAAATAAAATAAAGAAGGGCATTTTTCGGGTGGAAAAGCTCCAAGGGCAGAACTCTGCATTCCCCAGGCCCTGCTTCTGGAGCGGGATCCTGCCGTCACAGCCCTGCCGGCTGCATTTTCAGTGCTTCCATGCAGCTTTCTGAAGTTTGGCTGATCCAATTACATTGCATGCAAAGTCCCACTGAGCACCTGTCAAAATGTCCAGCCTGGTTAAAACTCTGTCATGAATGCTGAAATCACATTTTTAATGTACCTCTAGCCTGGAGGCAGTGACTTTTTCTCTCTTTCTGCATCTCACTGGTCCCTGGTGCTGAGGGTGCAGCGGGCAGGTCCGTTCCCCATAGGGAGCAGAGGGAAAGCTGCTGGGGTAGAGGCAGCTACAAGGCGATATAGCGGCTGGTACTTAAGGGCTGTGCTGTGTTTTGCACCCAAAAGCCAGGTTAGGTGGTGGTTTTGCTGGTGTGCAGAGTGCTGGTGGGATCTCCTCAGCAGATGCCCGGCCGAGGCCCTGTAAGGCAGCACAGAGAGCTGCTCTCAGCCTGGCCCGGGTGGCCGCTGGTGGGGAGAGGCTGTGTTTGTGTCACTGGGAGAATGGTTCAGACTTTGCATTTAACATTGCATGTCCTTACGCAGCGGTGATGCAGCGCCGATTATTTGCACTGCCATAGTGAGCAACGATAACCATAAACTTCTGCTTATGCATAGCATTGCGGTGGTACCGGGAACAGGAGCAGTTTGAGCTGCGTCCCCTCTCCAAGAGCTCTGCGTGCCTGCCCGCAGCACCTCGGGGAGCATCCGTGGGGCTGGCGGGGACGTCAAAATGCACTGACCCCAGGGGTGCCCTGGAAGAGGTGGGGCTCAGACAACCAGAATAGCACACGGCTGCTTTGTGCTGTGGAGTAAATGCCCTTTGCCTGCCAGGAGTAGCTGTCTGAACACTGCCCTAGGGTCAGCATAAACTTCAGCCAAGGGGTACAGGTACACAGCCCCCGGCAGGCAGGCATGGGGGTGCTTGGGACTCCAGGGCTCTTCCAGATTTGCATCCCAGGCACCTTGCTCAGTGGCATCCGCTGTCCCCAGCTCTCAGGAGGTCCCCAACACCTGGCAGGGACAGTGGCCCACTCACAGGGTTTGGCAAAGTCCTTCCCTGAGCCCTGCGAGAGGCTTGCGGCTGCATGAGCGTAACCTGCCATGAGCAGCCGGTGCTCTCGGCACAGCCCTCAAGTGCACTGGAAAGTACCGTTAACTGTTCCCCCCGCTATATGATATAACATGCAGACAGAACTTAAAAAATAACAAAACTGAAAATAATTTTATGCGTTGCTAAAAAGGAAGGCTTCTAGCAAAGAAACTTTGCACAGGGGCTCATCTGACATTGGCACTGACGGGTGCTACGTTCGCTGCTGTATTAAGTTGCTGTCTTCTCTTGACGTTGAAGAGTTTCAGTTAAAGAGCTTAAATCGGCTGAGATGGCATCATTATTGGTGACCTGGATTGCTGGTTGGCATCCAGGGATGTGGGTTTACATAACTGGCTACATGTGGTTGGTGTCCAGCTCTCCGCCGTATTGCAACCTGCAGGCAAACACCACGATTTGGTTCATCAACCTCCGACTGAAGTAAGGTGAAAATGTACCCTAATTACGGTGAGATTCATTGAGAACGTCCCGGCGTCACTGCCCGGCTCATGGCCCTCACGTGTCCTTGCAGATGTGCCAGTCCTGCCTCCCTTACAAAGCAAAAATGGGTTATTTGGATTAAAGAGGAGCCAGGTAGCTCTACGAGAGTGCCTCGTCCCAGGGAGAGACTTGGATGGATTCATTTTTACCAGCACTCAAAACTTAAAAGACAGCTTTGTAAGAAATTAAGGTTAAGGTTAGGAAATACTCAGATTATTTATGTAAAAGATGAGATTTTATATAAATCAATTAAAACTTCCAGTTTACTTTTTTAGGTAGAAACATGAACTTTGCAGCTGGTGATGAAAAAAAAGCATTTTTCCTTTCTAAAAAACACTGAAAGGTTTTACTTGGTGAAGCATAGACGGCGCAGGGATGGAGGCAGAGGCGATCTGCTCTACCTCTTACCCCATGCTCACCAGCCTATGTAGCCTCATTGCCTGGGCTGTGCATGTTGTTTAATTAATATACGTGGCTATCGCAAGTACAGCCTGCTGCTGAGGTCTGAGCACAAGGCAGGCATGAAATTAAGACCTGCCATCTTAAAAGATTTACAGAGCCTGCCAGAATTTATATGCAGCATATTGGTATTACCGAAAATACAGGTTTAGCTGGCAATCAGCTTAAATTTAATGAAATGAATGAAATGCTGATGGATATTTGTCCAGTGAATGTTCTGCTTTGGTAGAATGGCACAGCAGAGTAATTAGCGTAAATAGCCTACGTCTGCAGCCATCAAGCAGCAAAGTCTCAAGCCAGTCTTGGTATAAAGTTTCAAAGTTGCTCCACCAGAGAGTGATATTTAAAAGAAAAAAAAAAAAAAAAGCAAGCAGCAAATAGTGCGTTCAGCTTGAGCCATGCCAGATCACCGGGCTGAAAATGTTTCATCCAACCTGGACCTAAGGACCTTGTTCCATTTTTATATTTTGGGCTGCACAAGCATCTTTTTCCCGCTCGTTACAGCGAGCGCCGTGCTGCTGCCGGCTCCCGGGAGCGGCGAGCCCCTGTGCTCCGGGCTTGGCTAGCACTGCAAGCCCTGCCTGCAGGGAGCACCGGGGAAAGGCTTGTCCATCACCCGATCAGCTGCACGGCCCCCACTCCCCTCGGTGCCTCCACAGGGACCAAACGGGGTCTGAATAAAGTATTTTTTCCTTTTTGGAGGTTTCCACTCTGCTTGCAGCAGCAATGCGCATCATCCCGCCCCTGCAAGGTCCTGGGCAAAGAAACAGACTGTTCAGGGCATTGAAAAGTGTTTTTGTGTAGGAGCCATAGAACATCTCCTGGCTTCTGCGCTTGCCTAGAGCATCCTGCTTGCTGTAGCTCTGTGTTTGGCTCTTGTCTTCATTTCAAACCCTGGGATGGATGCAGCGGCTGCCGGGATGGGGGCTAATGGGGATCACAGCAAAGCCAGCGTGGTCGTGAGCGTCTGTGTTAAAACAGATTTGCTTGATGAAGCATTTTGAGCAAGTTATTTAATGAGCGATTGGCATCTTCCTCAGGGGGGAAATGCATACGTACGTCTTGGCAAATAGCCGCATCTATAGCGGTTTGGTGGCACTGAAGCGGCACAGAGAGCCTGGCCAGAGGCTGCTGGCTGAGCCTGAGCTGTCACTGCACCGCAGCACCATCCTCCGCCAAGGCTGTCATGTACCCCTTATTTTATAAGCTTAGGATTTTCGTGATACAAAATTTGTTATTCTAATGTTTTAGTCTAGAAGTGACTATCTTGTTCGGGGAAATGAAATAAATCCTGTATTTAACTACGTATTTCTTTGGCAGAGACTGTAAGTCTTTGAAGTTGCCTGTCCCTCCCCTGGCACCTGAGGGCATCAGCAGCCATGGCAGCAGGGATGGTGACCAGGACCTGGGTGACAGTGTCCTGGGAACGTCCCCACCATCGGCAGCGCGGGCAGAGCCAGCTGTTGGCGCCAATGGGAACTCTCCAGACACATATAGAACAAGATGTAAAAATACATCTTGAAATATCTGCGCCCAGCGAGAGGATGCTGTGTGTCCATCAAGAGAGAGAAATAATCCTGGTTTTGTCAGTCTTGCTTTGGGTTCTGAAATGCAAAGCTGGGCTCCAAAAGCCAAGCGGGTGCTTCATCTGCGTTGGGCCGGCTGCGCCGTCAAGACAGAGCCCTGTGGGTGCCACCACCAATGGTCCAGCTGCATCCCCCAGTTCCATGGGGACATGGAGGATGTCCTGGATGAGGTCCTGCCGCAGGGCACCTTGGTGTCAGCGACCCCATGGCTTGTGCCCCCAGATGACACACGCTTTTCTGGGCATTTAACAGCATTCATTTGTGATCTATAATACTAACTCACTGGGTGCCTGGAAACTCTTTCAAAGCTAAATCTTGTGTCTGAGGCAGAGCCTTGCAGTGGTTAGTTCAGCTAGTTATTACTTAGCTTTCCCAGTTCCACCCCACGGATCAGTCCTGAACTCCTTCCCTCCCGCTCTCCAAACTTCGTGCCACGGGGCCCGTCTGCCCCGAACCCATGCCTGAGGGCAAGTCCAAGGGGGCTGCTCATGGCTGGGAGTTTGTGGGTTTGCCGTATGATTAACTGTTAATCATCTTCTGAAAAAATATCATAAATTAAGTTTCGTTACTCTGATATAATGCTTTCCATCCTCAAAGAAATGTGCTGTGTAAGCGTTAATGAGCCATTAGATAAAAGAACTGCAAAGAGATTGTCAGAAGCTATTCACCCTGTCACCCTGGGTGGTGGGTGGCCTTGGCTGGCTGCCGGCCACCCACCCGGCTGCTCCCATACTCTCCCTCCTTGGCAGGATGGGGGCAGGGAGGGGGGGATGTTGGAGAAAACCGTGGTGTGCCCCCGCTACAGGGGAGGAAATCAAAGGTTTGTCATCCTGAGTTCAAAACAGGTCGTCAGCGCCACACCAGCACCTCCAGCTTCTCCCTTCTTGCCACCGCTCCTGCTCCACCTTCGTGTGCCTTGGGCAGGAGGGAGCCTGGCAGGTCACGGGAGAGCCTGTGGGGTCTCCAGCCATGGAGCTACTCACACCCCAATGGGACGGGGTAATGGCAGCCTGGGCAATGAGCAGGAGGTGGATGAGAGGACCTCTGGAGGTGCCCCCACCCTCACCCCAGCCCTCCTGGGAGTCTGAGGGCAGATTTAGGAGTGGGGTGTGGGGAACCCCTGTGGAGCATTTCCTGCTAGCCTGTACAAGACTGGGGAAGGGACAGCAGGTGACCACAGCCCCAGCCCCCATCCACCCACCCGCTCTGTGCTGCCACCCCTGGGCACCCTCTCCTGTGGGTCTGCAGCTGGGCCGTGCCCAAACCTCTGCTCACCGCCTGTCCTTCCCCAGGGCTGCTCAGCTGGGTGACAGTGATGGGCAGGGGTCCTCGGGGGTAACTCTAAGCTGCCCCCATCCCTGCCTCACCCTCCCACCGCTCTGGTGAGCAGCTCACCAGCCCTGGGGTCCCTGGGCCACCCCTGCCCGCAGCACCCAAATCCAGCTCCCTGGGAGAGGTGGCACAGGGCGCTGGGCACCGGCAAGCTGCCGGCTCGGAGCTGAGCTCCCTGCTCCGACTGCAGCCCCGACTGCAGCGAGGGGCAGGGATGGTTTGCTTCAAAGACTTTGTGCTGCGGCTTATTCAGCTGGCGGTGCTGGGGGGAGAAGGGATTAACCCTGGCACTGCTGCGAGCGTGGGTCTGCAGGCGGCGGCTCCGGGTGCCAGAAACACGGGATTAACGCGTTAACTCACCGGCACGCTGGAGCAGAGCGATTTTTCTCCCCCTCCCCCTTATTTTTTTTTTTTTTTCTTCCCATAATTAACCCATTTTAACATCGAATTGTTCCCCACTATAAGAGGTGCTCTCCTCGCTTTAGCGATGCCGGCAGCTATTTTTACGGGAGGCATCTGCCTGAAGCGCCTGCCTTCCCTCTGAGCACAAAGGAGGCCCGTTCCCGGGCTTCCCGCAGGCTCCTGACGGGGCGATCCCGGGAGCCGCTGCAGAGCCAGGGCCGCTGCCAGCCCGGGCGGGCTGCGCCGGGTGGGATGTAGGGGGCTGCGGCGTTTTCTGGGCGAAGGAGAGCCCGATGGATGTTGCTGGTCCTTAGGGGCTGGCTGGCGAGCGGATGGTTCCTCAGCCGGCAAGGCTGCCTGCTCAGCAGTTGGCGGTCCCGCGGGTGCTGGAGCCAGGGCTTGCAGCATGCCTGCATTGATTTAAACCCGTCAACCAGAAGCGAGCCTGCATCAAGACAGAGCGGCGGCGGCGGCTGACGGTTCAGCATGAAGGACCAGCTTTTATGGTTCTGAAAGCACCTGACTGGATGGATGCTTTTGTCTAAGCAGCGGCAAATATTGCCAAGGGGAGAGCTGCGAGCGAGCTGAAACCTGCTCTTGCGATTGCTTTGTCAAGTTCGGGGCTCCTCTCCTCCTGCCATCGCAGGGACGCAGCCCAGCTCTCCCGGAGACCCCCGCCGCCTCGGCTACTTCTGTGAGTTGAAGGTCGGCAGGTTTCCTCGGCGGCGTTTGGGAGTGAGCCCCGCGCTGCTGGGCAGCCTGCAGCCCGCGTCAGGGCGGCCGGGGGCTCTGGCTGCAACCTGGACGGCGACTAAAGGTGTACCGGGGGCGCGATGCAAGTGTCCATCGCCTGCACAGAGCACAACTTGAAGAGTCGAAATGGTGAAGACAGACTCATCAGCAAGCAGAACACCACTACCCCGAACGTAGTGAATGCAGCCCGGGCAAAATTTCGGACAGTGGCGATTATTGCTCGCAGTTTGGGGACATTTACCCCTCAGCACCACATTTCATTAAAAGAATCCACCGCAAAGCAAACGGGCATGAAATATAGGTATGGTCACGGTATCGTTCTTTGTTACATTGCAGTGTAATAGCTCTTTACTTTGCCTCTAAAGAATTGCCTGTCTGGATGCATCTGGTTTTGCAGAGGAGCTCTCTACTAAGGTTATTAATAGATTTTTAAAAACTTGTGCATAACTGAATAGCATTTGGGTGTTAATGTTTCTACAGGCATACGTATTTGTGATTTTATACAAAAAAACCACTTGCCGGGGTAGATTATGTACAACACTGTGAATTTACAAGAGTGGTGTTAAGATGGTTTCTATTAAGTGCTGAATATAGCTTATATTGGTAATAGTGAGGAGAAAAATCAATCAGCAAGGCATGTTTGAGGCTGGACAAGAAAAGTTCATTTGCAGTATGGGGCGAAAAGAAGCGTCTGCCCTGGGTACCATTTCATCATGGTGATCCCTTCCTGACTTTTCACCTGGTTCACTTAGTGAAGATGAGATCAAAGCCAATTTTAGGTGAAATGCAGAAAAAAACCCCATGGGCATTCTTATAAAATGCCTCGTGCATCTTACAGATTTTTATTCCTCCAAACCTAGGCAGGAAAAGTAATGAACGGCTGTGACTTCAGCTTGAAGTGCTCGGTGTGGGCAGCTGATAAGCTTCTCTGTCATGACTTCAGCTGAAAATGAGAAGGATTTCTATGACTTTGGCGGTTGGCTTTCGCCTGTTCAGGACGTCCCTTTCAGCCGTGAATGGGTGACGTTACTGGGACAGGGTGAAGGGAGCAGCCTGGGGATGCTCTGCACGCCTTGCCCAAGGCAGAGCTGCTGCCTCCATGAGCCGCCCTGTGCGGAGCAGCCCGGCGGCTGGCACGAGGGGGTCCTCATGGGCAGGGCGTGGGGAGGGCGGTGAGGGGCGTGGGGCTCTGGGCAACTTTAGCTGTGCTTGTTCTGAACCCACCAAATAACGAATGATGGTCCTGCGCAGCCAGCCGTGCCCGCTCTGGGGGAGCAGTGTGGGACGAGGATGAAGTTTTGGAATTACACTGATTTTATGGTCATCAGGACTGATGCAAAGCCAAGCTGGCTTTAGGACTGTTACACAGAATTCAAGCCTGTGTGCAGCTCAGCACAGGGCTTGGCTTAGGCAATTCTGTAGTTAAAAAAATGTCAGTATTAACTTTCCAGGAACCAGGTAGACAGGGCATATGGAAGCAGAGCGAATGGGATGCTCAGGTGTAATTTGCTACGAATTGTTCGCAGGGCTGGTAAAAAACACGGAGGCTTTGCCTGAGTGGAAGCCTGGCCTTTCCAACTGCTTGTTCCTGTCATTCGGCCATGACCAACTTTTAGCAGGAGCGTTGCACGCTCCTGCCGCTTGCTCCCTGGCATGGTGTCGGCAGCAGAAGCGGCCTGGGTGGCAGTCCCGTGGCGGCGAGCCTGTGTCAAGGGCAGGAATACTGATTAATATCTCCCGGAGCCAGCTCCTGGGCTGTTGGGGTGCTCTGGCAGGGCAGGCTCTGTGCTCTGAGGGGGCTTCTGGCTGCAGGGAGGGTGGTGCCAGGGTTTGGCGGTGAGTCCTGCCCAAAGAGGGGCAACTCTCAAAATCAATATAACTCGTCTTTTAAGCAGATGCCCACAGCCTCCCGGTGGAGTAGGGGCCACTGGAGCAGGGCCAGCTGGGACCTCCCTGACCCCTCCTGCAGCCCTGTCCAAGGCGTTGCATCTCCCTGCCTCAGTTTCCCCCATAAGCACATCTGTGGGAGTCGTGTCTCTGAGCATGTAATTCAGAGATATGATCTGTTACCAAGTCGTGGCTTCCGCTCTTTAGGCTTATGGACACTGTGTACTAATTGTCAGCAGTTATCTCTGCTGATTTCCCGCGGGGTCCCGGCACTAGCAGCGTACCGACACGCCAGGTAATTGCAATTCTTTGCTGCCCACGTGACGCAAACGCTCCTGCAGCCTCCGAAGTTGGGCCTTTGTAAATCCTTTCTGGCTTATTTCTGGGTAAGGTTTCAATACCAAGGGCTGAATTCTCCTGCGGTGTTCAGCGCAGCCCTGATGGCTCCCCCGGCTTTGGATGTCCAGGACCTGGGGAATTGCATCAGGAATAGCATCTAGTTTGTGACAAGGCTGATGTTTTATCTGTATGACTAATCCCTGTTTCTGCTCCCAAATCTCTCCATATCTAGAGCTGATTTCTCCCCCAAGAGAAGAAGTGAAAGGGAATTTGGAGGAAGAGCTGAGTAAACCTCCAGGCTCAGCTGTGCTGCTGCTGAATTGAGATAACCTTTAGTTAGGGAAGACGCCTACCAACGGTGATGGAGCTGATATTTTGTGTTCATCTCTGGGCCTGGTTCCTCAGTCTGAGGGAAATCCAGCGCCCGGAGAAGCCAAAGGCTTTTCCCAATGGCTGTAACAATAAATCTGTAAAGCCCTCAGCTCCCTTACATTTGAAGCTGAAGTCCTTCCCAATTCATTTTCTGCTTGAATGATGCCCCTGATGCTAAGCTATACAGTGTGTGCTGCCTAAAATGATGTGCTAGCTAAGCCCCTTGTTTTATGCCAGAAATACCGATCGCTGCTCCCCGCCTCAGACCCCAAGCGATGCTGCCGCCCCCCTGGCAGCGCTGCCCCGCAGCTCCCGCTCCCCTCCCAGGACCCTTCCCCACCCCGGCGCTGCCGCCCCCGGCTGCCGGGTGCTCCTGGTGCCGGTGGGATTATGTAAAATGGAGAGACAGCAACTACGCCTGTGACAGGGGTGGGGGCGGGAGAGGAGCCAGCTCGGGGGCTTTTCATCAAGCGACGTGTCTCTGGACCCCTTCCAGCTCAGAGACCAAAGTGGAATGTAAAAGACAAAGTTTACGGGAATAAATATGTTCATCTGGGAGCATCTGCAAATATTAGGAACTCAGGTGCGTTCCCGCAGCGTTCGCCTGAGCAAACCTCAGCTTTGCATTCGCTACGTCGTGTTCCGCTGCCTCCCTGTCGGATTGTGGCATCAGCCAGACGGGACCTCCCCAGACATCACCTCTGCTGTCACTGCCGGGGACAGCCTCAGCTGTCTCCTGCCTGCAGAAGGCAAACGGGGAGAGGGGCTCTTCCCTTTCATCCTTTTTAATGCTCCAGATCAGTCCCACTGGTGAGCCTGCCCAGATGCTCAGGGAGAATATTTGGGATCACTTCAAGTCTTTCTTTGAAAATGATGTAGCTGCAGTGCTTGGCTTGGAAAATTGCAATCTGCCACACCGCTGGTGAAAACAAAGGATGTATTTTTACATCCCTCCCATGCTGTTGGAGAGCCTGCCCCACTCCTTGTGCCTGCCCAAGGGATGGCGGGCTGGGTCTTCAACCGCTTTGGACCATCAGAAGGTCACAGCTTGGGTTCTTCTCCCTCCTCATTTGCCATATTTTTTTTAAATTTATTGTCAGCCCAGTTCAAGCTGTCAATAAAGTGGATCCAGCCTGATCCTGGTGTGCGGGGCTATTTGCGATGTTCCATGGCTACCGCAGAGAACAAATTCTCAAACTGAGACTTGTACCAGCCTTCCCGTGCTCATGCACTCAGGTTTCAGGGCTAAGTCTCGCTCCAGAGCATCCCGGCTCCCTGCAAGCCTGGTCCATGCCCAGGATGTGGCAGGGAGCTCAGCCATGCAGGGCTCAGGGCTCCGCTCTGGCTCCATCTGCCACGCTGCCAATTTGGGGTTGTCAGCAGTTCAAAACCAGCCCTTCCTGAGAGCTCTGCCCGCGCACGGGCACGAGGGACCCAATTTACGAAGCTCAACTATCTATTTGTGTTCATGAATAATTGATGGCGGCAGCTTTGACCATTAATTCCACTGCGAGCCTAAACAAAAAATTTTTAACTGCAAAGGCAGCTGGTGGAGTTAATAGTCCGTGCTCACCCTGCGGCCAGCGCAGAGCCTGGGGCAAGGTGCGGAGAGGCCGGGCACCATCTACCGGAGGGAAACCCATCCATCCTGCCCGATGTGGGATGCCCAGCTGCGGCCACCATGCCCGTGCCACCCTGACGCTGGGGCTCCTGCCTGTGCCGCAGCATTCTCTGAGGAAGGGCATCAGTAATGGCTCGCAGGGCTGTAAGGAGACTGGGGTAATTAAAGCTCATGTGGGGAGGCCAGCCCAGGAACCTCGTCCCTGCTCGGTCAGGTCTGCGTGGGGACCTGCCCTGCTGCTGCAGGCGCCGTACGGGGAATGGCGTTTGCTGCAGTCGCTGATGCGCAAGGATTGCGTGCCACATTTTACAAGGTCTGGAGCAGCTTTACCAACCAAAGACCTTTCCCGGCCACCCGGGAGGTGCCAAGCTCTCTGCGGTGCCGGTGCCGCAGTGCTCAGCTACCCGCTCAGCACCAGCCACTGCTCTGGAGGGCAAAGTTCTGGCATGAACCATGCGTGAAGGGTCTGGAGGAGACCAAGCTGGCCGGACACATGGTGCTGCTGCCTGTGCACACCCTTCTCCCGGAGCAATGGGTACATCTTGAAATCGCGGGTGCCTGCACTTGCAGCAAGGCCGGTGCAGGGTGGCCTGGTCAATCCTTTTCTTACTTAGGATTTTTTTTTGGCTCACTGCCTGGGTGCTGCTGCTTGCCAGGCTGCAGGCTGTGGGACCTTCCAGCGTCCCCGGTGGCACGGAGGCAGTGTCCTGGCCACCTTCCAGCGGAGGTCATTACATCCTGCCGGCTAAAAATTCCTCTGCAGTTCGAAGGCATTTTTCTTCACTGTGTGCCTGAAATTGTGGGTTCTTGTCGAAGAGCATTAATAAAAAGCTGCTAATGCATTGCATCGCAGCAGTGGGTGTGTTTCTCCGGTGGCTCTGGTGGGATGTCTCTCTTCCCCCTCCTGGAAAGGTGGCTGCGTGCTTGACATAGCCAGGGTCAGAGCAGTGCTCCATGGGCTCTGCACACCAATTACAGACATTAAAAGGCACGATAAAAATACTACAGCACAAAGAATTCCTCATCCCACTTTTCTGCCTGAATAAATATCTGCTGGCAAACATAATTAAGGTATGTAGCAAGTATAAAACTCTCAGTTCTATGGTTAACTCAAACCTTACTAGTCCTTGCGGGCTGGCAGGTCCCAGCTCAGAGGGGAGAGATGCTCTGGAGCACCTTCCCTGCAAGGGTCATCCGGGAAGGGAGAAAAGCAGATCTGCTCCTGGGAGACATCCCACAGCCATTCCCCCTCCATGGAGAGGTTCCTTGTACAGCTGCTGAGGGCTTGCAGAGGAGGAGAAGCCACTGGCAGTGCGGGATGGGGCCCTGCAAGGACCCAGAGCCATGTCCGAGACGGGTGATGACCATCAGGAAAATGACTTTTGCCTCTGTGATCGCTGGCAGTTTCTTCCACTCCTTTGAACATACCCTGGGTGACCCGTGAGTTAGAAGCAAAAATTGCACTGCTTTTATTTGTATTAAAGTGCAAATTTCTTACGTAGAAGCGTGGTATTATTAACGCTAGAATTGCCTTGTGAAGCACGCAGATCCCGTGTGGCATGCCTGGCTGCGCAGCCTGCATAAGTCTGGGCTTACGGGAGTCAAAAGCAAACTTCCAACCTGCCAGGTTTGGAAAAACACATGGGTCTGTTTGGGCTGCAAGAGTCATTTGGAAAGAGAAGATAAATTTCTTTGCAATATCTCAGGACTTGTGTCTTCTTTTTCCTTGCATCATACTGCAAGCATTAACCATAATAACTACCTCATATATCTAGGAATCCATGGTTTATTTAAGTCTTGCTGCAACTACAAGTAGTTTTAAGCACACACATGCAAATGGCATAATTATTTTGATATAAAAATGCATATTATTTCAGTAGCTCTCCACATCAGGTTGATTTTCATGGCTCATCGGCTGATCTTCATTTTATTGCTGTAAATTAAGACCAATCCAGTGAACAGAATGGATTTACACCAAATTCACAATGCATTTTCCCCCAGGACTGTAGCGTATAATGGCTAAAAAGGCGGCAGGAATAACTCAAAGAAGGAGAAAAAGGAACCAGTTGAGTAAACAAAAATCTGTGCTGATTTGTGCTGCTCTCAAATTCCTAATGGCTCTCCAGGAGTCTGTAGCTGCTAAGTAAGGCTGTGGCTTCGGTGCGGTCTGGATTTTTCTCATCTCATTACATCGATGCTAAAGCCGTGTTTAACACAGCAATGTTAAAACCAGCGTAGGCAAAGTGAGATTTAGATTTGAATACACATTTGCTTACCATGTAAAGTCCAATGATATGGTACCGCCCGGAGTGAGTTGAAGGCGTACTCACCTGCCAGCTTTCATGTCTGCAGGAAATGAAGACTTTGCGGACGTCTCACTGAGTATCTCCTCTTCCAGGTTTCAGATAGAGCAAAGTTGTCTTTCTTTTGGGTTTTGTTTTTGCAGGCTGCCCAGGTGGTGTCTCCTGGCTGAGCGTGGCTGCTTCCCAGCTCTCCGCTGGTGGCTTTGCCACTGGAGGAGCAATGCCCAACCAGGCCAAGAACCTCCTACATCAGCTGTAGTTAAACGAAAAATGGATTTTTAGTGTTATTTTCAAGTATTCTCATGTTCTTCATAGAAATGTTTCTAACTTATTAGGCATTTTGAAAACATCTGCCCACCAGCTTAATTATATACCCACCAGTGAGGTCTAGCTCAGGGAGAAACACACAACTAGTTGGAGCCGTGCTGGCTCATGCCTTAGCGCGGAGTGAGGACCGTTGTATGGAGGACGGGTGTCAGCATTTGGCATCATCTCTGCCCAGCTACGCCGTGATAGTCCCCGCTTCCCTGGCAAGCCTGGCCTGCAAGCTGTTCCTGATCCTCCAGCGTGGTGTCCTCTGCTCCCCATGGAACAAGGTCTGGGGATGCTGGATCGCCTGTCCCAGCCTCTGTGTCATGCTGGGGACAGGAACACTGTCCTGCGGCACTGGTGGCACTGGTGAGGACTGGGCAGGGGGAGGGGGGCACAGCAACAAGCCAGGGCTTGGTCTGCCATCGATTCCCACCCTCCCCATTTCAATCCCAAGAGAGAGCGATGAGCTAAGGAGAACAAGATTGAATTCAAGGACAAATGGTGTTTTAAAGAGCACGCTTTTCATGTCGGTTTTGTTAAGCAGAAGCAAAATGATGATATTTTAAGGTAGCTTTTAAATAATGCAATGGTATTCCGGTGATGAGCTGCACAGCCTCTCGAAGATCGCCAGCGGCCGATCCGTGCAGGGCACAGGGCAGTGACGCAAGGGCATGGGAACAGTCTGGGTGGCTGTCCCCGTCACCAGTGGGTGGCTGTCACTGCACGGCTGCTCCCCGTGCCACCCGGACGCGGGGTGCCCTCTCCCGGGGCAGCGGTGGCCGGGGGCTGTTCCCCTGGCACGAGGCAGTGTGTGGCAGCTCCTGGCTCGCAGACGTGGCTGAAGCAGGCTTCTGACCGACCGGCTGCTAAAACTCACCCTGCTCCGCTCTGCTCGTCCCAAATCATTCCCTGCAGCGTGACATTTTCCATTTAAAATCTGCATGACAACATTAATCTAATGCTTAAATGGATGGAAGAAAAGATGTAATGCAGAAACACCGCTAATTTGATTACTTGTGAAGCGCACAGTTTAAGATATTTAAAATGTATTATTTTAGCATGGCTGCTTTGGCAAAATCCAATTTGAATTTTGAGCATGCTTATTTTTATTTTAGACGAGCATTATAAAACGCCAGCTGTAGAACATGTTTGTTAAGAAATTAATTCTCAGTAAGGCAAAAAAATGCTCTGCATGTGACTCGGTGTGAGCCCAGAGGTTAAAGCTGGGGTGACATTTTCCCTGCTACAAGCCAGAGGACATCTCCTCTTTGCCTGGGGTTCAGCATGTCAGTTGGACTTGATGATCTTAAAGTACTTTCCCAACCTAAATGATTCTGTGTCCTGAGAAGCGTGGGAGGAGAGGGGCGTCTCTGTGGAGCTGTTTCTACAGCTCCTGCTCCAGCAAAACTTCCACATGTTTCAGTGTTTGGAAAAATTCCAACAAACCAAGTTCTGGTGGTGGGTGGATAAATGATGTAAAATCAGTGGATAGTTTGGATGGATCTTGCTAATGCACAGAGGGATTTGGCTATCAAGTCCCTTACCCCACCTCTGTTCTTCAGGGCGGTCCCAGCGATGCTTCCCATCACTCTGCAGAAGCCAGAGCCATCTCTGGGGGGGCCTCTGGAGCGATTCAGAGGTGTTTGTTCCTGAACAAACCCATTTTAGAAGTTGATCAGAAGCTGCTCTCTATCTGTGTCCTCTGCTGCTGTGCTCACTGTATACATCCCCGGAGGAGGCAGAGAGGATGAAGGAATACAGCAGCCCCCATAAAAGCGAGGTGGCCCTGGGCTTGTAGGAGCGATCACAGCCTTTTGGGGCAGGCTGTGCCCTGTCTGCCGTCTGCTGGGCCACTCCAGGTGGCTGGTGGGGGACACAGCACTGCTGTCCCACAGTGATGCCCTCACTCTTCCCCACAGCAGCATCCCCTGCGGGAGATGGGATCTTCAGCAAACCAAGACTTGCTCCTCATGGTATCCAAATGTATTAGAAATATTTCTCAGACTATTTTTGTAGTCCAATAAAACTTCCTGGCAGGTAGATGGGAGTGGGGAGCAGTTCCTGGTGTCCGAGATGCCTTGCCAGGGTGGCCGGCTGCTCAGTAAAGGCTCGGCAGGCACCACACTGAAGAGTTTCAGGAGCTCTTTTCTGGCAAAGTTCTCCTTGGAGAACAAACAGAAATAATCAATGGGGCACACGGCTTGAGAAACAGAAGCAGCATATTGAAAAATAAGGTCCTGAAGTTCCCAGAGGCCCTTTGTACGTGGCACCCCAATGAGGTCCTGTGGTGCCTTGCCTATAGCAGCTCCCAAAGAGGAAAGCTCGTGCATGTTTGATGAGTGGGTTTTGCTTAAAGCACACAACAGTGGTGTGAGAGTATCCAGGGCCTGCCGGCAGCTGGATACAACGCACCTCGAGAACCTCAGATTCGATAACTGAGATGGCCTCCTTGCACAGAAAGGGTGTGAGAGAGGTACTAGCTGGGCTGAGCCTGCATGTATGCCCAGCTTGCATGCAGTTGTGTAAATCATCATAAAAAATATGCCCTGTATGTTAACAACAAACTGCTTTAGAAATATTTTGTGTATGAAGTTGTAAAACTTCCATGGCATACCTATATTTTCCAGTTGGCATTACATTTGCCAGAAGAACCAAGCACTGCCTGGTCACAGCCTCAGCAGCACTGGCTGTGAAGCTGCACTGCAACCCATTTCAGAAGTACTTAAAATACATCAAAAATGTCCTTTCGCTCTAAAGGGGTAGAAGTCCCACACAGCAATTTAAGCAAAAATTCCGGTATTTTTCATCCTGCTTATTTGTGGAATGGTTCATGCAAATAGCTTTTACCTAAATATTTAGGCAAGAATAAATTGCTCCTCCAAAGCAAAAGGCTCCTCTTCCTGGGCCAACCCCGCCGGGGGATGCTCCCGGCTGCAGACGGGGCAGATCTGCTTACAGCTGTCCTGAGCACCCAGCGTTTGTCCAGAGCTGCTCAGATTCCCTCCTGTTCATCAGTCTTGTGATTCTGTCAGAAATAGCCTCTCCCGCCTGTGGAGAAAATACGTGTTTTCCAGTTTCAGCTTATTCAATCACTTCAGCTTAGTGACTAAGACTTTCCAAGGCGGGTCAATGGATGGGGAAGGAAAAACCAGTGATGGGTTTTAAATTTTTTATTTTGCCTCTTTCAGTAGTAGTACCGAAATGGGAGAAACTGGCATCTATTATTTATGACCCTATGGGATGTGCTGACTAGTGACGGTACAGTCAGCACCCTATGCACAGGTATGATTTGCTTACTGATTTCCTACATGGATAAAGTGGAATCGACCTGGGCATCATAACAGGATTAGGCACATGTTCCCCATTTGCCAGGTCTTTGCCCAACCCTCTGAGATCTGTACCACCGTGGAGCTGGGTACCACTGAAGGGTCTATTGGGGGAAGCAGTGGATTAACCCGTGCACAGATGCGATGGAGGGCTCCCTCTTATTTCTGGAAATAACTTGATTCATTCAAATCCTTTGGGAACTGCAAGGTTTGGTTTGGTTTTTTTTTTTTTTACAAGGATGACATAATTCTTTCAGACATTAGAAATTCTGCACTTTAAAAGCATTGCTGCAGAATGACAAATATTTTTTCTTTTCCTCTCTTTCGTCCTCGGGTCCCACAGATGATGAACCATGGGCTGTGCACCATTGCAGGATGTGGTTGCTGGAATCAGGGGACCCCCCGGCACAGCTATTCCCCTGGGAATGCCAATGCCAGTGCTGCCCCTGCTCCGGCATCCCCACCCTGTGGTCCCTGCTGGGGCAGCTCTGGGAATAGGGATGCACAGCTGCTGCCATCGCCGAAAACTCCCTGCAACCACTTCTGTTCCAGCTGCGGGCGAGGGGCCGCTCCGGTTCCGGCACCCGGCCGCCCGGCAGACGGCCTCTCGGCCGGGGGTCCCAGGCGCTTGGGTGGGAGGGAGGGAGGGAGTGGGCAGGAGCGTCGCATGCGGGAGCCTCATTCATGGCACAGATCCCACGCGGGGAGGCTGAGCATGCCGGCACGTCTGCCAGAGCCACGCGCGGCAGCCCCTGCCTTTGGCTGCGGCCCATCTATTTTGCCTTATCTACATTTTAATGCGTCATCGGCAACTTTTCGGAGGATGCAGCCAAAAAAAATTCTGGGGAATTTCAGCTCAAGCGACCACCTACGCACCCGGTGGCCCTACGAGTATGGGAGATGAGTTGGAAAGTGTGAAGAGAGCCAAGAAACGGGGGCCAGATGCCATTTAGGCACCTGCTCGTCCCCTTGCGCCATCCATGCTTGGGCTGGCTGCCCCTCCTGCTGCCGAGCCGGGGTTTCCATTGCCCAGGACCCACCTCCTGGCTTCATGGCTGTTGTTTTTCAGCTGATCAAAACTGTCTTGTTTTGCCTCTGCAGCTATTCCACTAGTAACAGATTTTTTTTCCTATTTTGTGTTGTTGACCTAATGCTTAACATCACTGCTGCAGCAGTGGGGACAGTCACCAACTCCCCCAAACCCCGTTTTATTGTGGCAGGGGACAGTAACCCCTACAGGAACCCAGATGGGAAGGAAGATGCTCACAGGAGCACCTGGGACTGTGTTGACTATCCGCTTCTACTCTGAAACAGCTTAGAAAAGCAGCATTCCTCCTGGTGCACCTTCACCATGCTGCTGCATGATTCAAATGAAATCCTATTTTATTTTTATAACATCTTAGGTAGAAGAGATTATGAAGTGGTTTGCAAAGCAGCAAACATAAGCACAGTCAAACACTGCAAGTGTAAGATTGAACATTAAGCAAATTTAAGAAAGTATGTGCTTAACCAAGGAAATAGATCTGTGTTTTCAGCTCACTCAAGTATCTCTTGGGCCATCTACACGGGTCCAGCTTCTGCTACAGCTTTGCATGTTCACCTATGCTTATTATCATTTGAAAACAGAGTTAAATATTTCCTGAGATTCGATGTCAGTACTTCATCAGAGCCAGGAGTATCTCTGTGTCTGCTGCAGCTTTACGGCTTGAAGCTGTCCTTGACTCTTGCTCACACTTGGAGCCTTTGCTCAGATGCAGTGCCTTGGTCTGAGCACCCGAAGGTCCCACAGCCATGGGCTACTGGGTGCTGGTATGGCTGGGCACCATGGGCTCAGCCTGGCACCATGGGTCTGTCTCGACAGGGGTGTCTCTGGTGGGTGGTGGGTGAAAAAGCCTGGGTCTGGCCTGCCCCAGCTGCAGTGGCGGGGCTGAGCTTGCCTCCAGCCCGCCCGGCACTGCGAAAGGTGGTTTTCCCAGAGGAAACCCCAAAGCTGCTCTGTCCCCCTTTGCTGCCGTCAAAATGCACAAGTGCCACCAGGATCCTCCCCGCTGCTCCCTGGTGCCTGTATGGGGTAGCTCGGGTGTTCTTTCAACTTGTATTAGGGTGAAACAACTTCCATTTAGAAATGGGGAGCATTTCTGCGGGACAAGCAGGAAGGTAGTTTGTGTTAGAGTAAGGGAAGATATTCGGTAGGACTTTGGTTAAAAATCACCATTCTTGCTTTCCAAGGGCTTGGGTTTTAAACCCCATCCTGTAATAAGCCATCTTCTAGGTAGAGTGGGATGTTGACTTTGATGGGCGGTTGAAAGCATCAGCAGAAAGCAGTGAACGCAGCTGGTGGGGCATTGCCCTGACCTTTGTAGAACTTCCCCAAATGAAGCAGGGTGCAGTGATTTGCACCTGCCCGTAACCAAAGCTTGCTGAGGATGTGCAGGTGTCCCGGTGGCACACAGACCTTCCTTGCGTTGTTATCTCTGCGCAAGTAAACGGGTTTAAACCACATAAACCAGTGGAGAGCTGCGATTCTGCATCACTGCAATTACTGCTAATACGGGCGGTAATTTAGTGGAAACTGCTGTGCGTGTTGTGAAGTGTTTTGTTCACAAAATGGGAGACAGAAACCATTATTTTTCTCTCTTCCCACCCACACCACTTAGATACAACCTCCTGCCATCAGAGCTTGCTGAGGGGCAGCTACTGCGTGTCTAAAATCTGCAGGTCTGCTGGAGCTGATGAGGCAAAATGAAATCCAGCCTTAAAAGCAGGAAATCACCCAAGTTAATTAAAGAAAAGAATTTACACCTCCATGTTGCCTCACCCCCAGTTCACAGCAAGACTAAGCCGTGCTGGGGGCTGTTGCAGCCCAATGAATCGTGACAAATATCATTTAGCTGGCGCTGAGATGTTAGGAGGAGCTGAGCACCCTCCAGGGAAGCAGTTTGCTCTTCCCCTGGGGCGGCAGGGCGCTCCAGAGCCTGAGCAGATGCTGACAGGTCACCTTGAGAGGAGACCAGGAGATGGTGTGTTTTGCCAGAGCACTCAGGAATACGGAGTGTCTTGGCTAAGCCCAAGCTGAACCGTATCCTCACTGCTCTCTGCTTTGGCATTGCCAGACTAAGGAGATGTCTGTGTGTGTCTTAGGAGAAGTTCAGAGGAGCAAAAGCCCTGCAGATGTGGTCGGTGCTGGAGGGGTAGGTCTCTCCAACGTCACAGCTCTGGGAGCACCTGAGATACGTCACCCAAAACTTTCAACAGTTTTGCACCAAGAAGGCTCTGGAAAGGCTTGGTGATGGTGGAGAGGAGAGCTGGAGCGGGCGGGAGGAGGATGGCCCCTCTCCTGCCTGTCCCTTCCCCTCCCTCTCACTTCACACTGGTTTGCACAGGGCACCCCGTGTCCTGGGGACCCCGCAGATGACTCCTGGTGTGAGGGATGCCCCTGTCCCCCCTGGGATGGGGGACCCAGCCCTGCCTCGCTGGGTACAAGCAGGGAAATTTGGGGAGCCATAGCTGCCCTTCATTGCCCATTTTAATGCAGGGGCTGGGATGGGGCTCTGCAATTGCCACCAGCTCCCTTTGCTCAGGGGGTGCAGGGTGGTGCTCTCTGGCATTTGAAGGGGGAGAGAAACGGGGTGTGATAAGGAGGGTTCATTAACGTGGGAAGCAGCTGAACCGGTGAGGGTTTCATATGGTACGAAGCACGCAGGAGTGCTAAGGCCAAGCCTGGCTCCAAAGCCCGGGATTACACTTTGTTGTTGCCCACTCTGCAGGTCACGGGGAAAGGATGTCAGATGTGCTGCAGTGGGAGAGGGCAATTGGAAAGGGTCTCTACTTTTGTCAGGTTTTTGTTGTTACTTGAAACAGCCTCTTCTTTTCAGGGAACAAATTACATATTTTATTCATTTTCTGTGCAGAAAGGAATGGTTCTGGAGCACTAATGGGGATGTTTCTAAGCAACGTTGTTTTCTCACCGCAAGCTTTGGGAACAGTGACTTTTTTTTTTACATTTTTGTAGCAACAAGCCAAACTGTCTGCAGTTTATATGCAGGAAAACCTTGTCGTGGTTTCCCCAGTTTTGCCTAAACAGATAGAGGCGGGGAGGGGGGGCTGTATCACCACCTTGGGGCTCACCCCACACCCATGAGGGTGCGTGCAGGTGTGCGAGAAGGGCTGCTCCAACCCCTCCTTTCTGGTGACAAAGGTGGAGGACGTCCATGAGACACCTGCAGGCAGGGCTCTGCACCTGACGATGCTGATGCCTCTTCCAGGGGCTGGCTTGGTGCCCTTCCCGATTCCCTCTGCTCCGTTCATAGCCCCTCTCTTCCCCTCCTGCCTCCTTCCCCCCATCCATAGCTCTCTGCATGTTTTTTGTGTGCCAGAATACTTAGAAATGCCTGGGGAGCGCTGGGTTCTGCCTCCCCCGTACGCCTCCCTCGCACCGAGGCCGTCGGCGTGGCCGTGGGCGCCGGGAGCCAGCAGTTCCCTGCATGGGGGGCGAGCGATGTCCCCATGGACTTGGGACCCCCACCCACCATCCCTCCCTGGCAGCCCCCAGGGGCTTGTGAAATGGGGTCCTGGGGGTCACCTGCCACCAGGGCTGCCTCGCTAGTACCGACCTGTGCAGGATCTGTCCCCTCGGTTTTGTATTTCTGGTGGAGGTTGGCTTCTGTGGGCAAAAACACCAACACAGAGCAATGAAACCAGGGTTGGAACAAGGAAAAAACAGCATTATCTGATTTTTGTTGAGCTCTTCTAAGCCTGATGATTCTTCTGTGGGTGTGGAGTCAAAAATGTTTTAGTCATTGTATGTGTTATTGCAGAGATCTTATTTAAAAGTTATGTTTTTCCTTAGAAAACCTCTCTTTCTCTCTCTCATTCCTGATAGATAGATGGATGGATAGATGGGCAGATAGATGGATAGATAGATGGGCAGGTAGACAGGCAGACAGGATGGTTATCCTGACCCCGTTGTACAGATGGGAATGCTGGAAGTAGATAAGCAGGGTTTGCTCAGCACACCTCAGGCTGAAGCTTCCAAGCAGCCCAGCTGCCACTTGCTGCTTTAAAATCTTAAACTCTTTGCTTTTAGCCTCCACCAAATACGAAGCTGTTTTGGAGATTCAGGCTGGCTGGGTGCAGGGTGAGGTGGGCTGTCAGCATCCAGAGCTGATCCCAGCTGGGATCAGCTTTAGCTTCGCTCAGCAGGTAAGCTCAGCCTGGTGTCAGACATCGGGTGAAGCTTACCCCATACGTGGAGGCAGAGGGGTTTGGATTGAACAGGAGCCACGTCCCCTTCTGCAAACCAACGGGGACCCAGTGGGGTTATGGAGGCAGAGGCTGCTGCAGGTTCAGACTCCTGATGGTGTGGCAGCCCTGCAGCTCTGCCCGGCACTGGGAGGGGAAGATTTGGGCTGATTTGGGTTTGTGTTAATGGAACTGACCAAACCCAAACTCTATGCCCTTCAAACAATGAAGGGCAACAGAGAAACAAATCTCCCACCTGGATATCCAAGATTTTCTTATAATTGCTTTGTCCCTTAACAATTGGGGTAGGTTAATGACTTGATTAAGCAGCACAGGTGGCTCAGAGCACAAATCCCTGCTGGGAGGGTGGTGGGTGCTGGCTCGGGCTGTGTCCCTAGGCAGGGGGCTTGTGGCAGGAGTTAAGCTGCTGCTTCTCCTCCTCTCCCAGCTGTGTGCCATGGGAAGCATCAGTACCTGGGTGATGCTGTGTGTGGTGAGCTGCAGTGGGGCTGGATGATTAATGGTGAAGGTTGTTTTAAAGAAGGGAATTACTCTTTCTTCCCCACTGTTTGTTGAAGTGCAAGGGGAAATGGGTTTGCTCTGCACCAGGGTGGGGTGCTGGGGCAGGTGTTCTCTCTTGTTGGGGTACCTGGGGAGCTGGGTCTGTGTGTTTTGGGGGGCTCTCCTTTGCTGGATGTGGCTCTGGAGGGGTGAGGAAAGCACCTGCCAGCGGTGACCGAGGGGTGTTTGGTGCTGCTGGGGCATGGGGACTGAACTCCGTGGCTGCTTGTGGTTCCCTGGTGTTACGGCTGCTTCCAGTGCTGCAGTGTTTGTTGCCATTGATGTGCTCTCTTACTGGTTCCCCTATACTAGAATTAATTAAAAGCGAATAATTATAATTGCTTTCTGCCCTGTACCACAGGAGACAAATACCATTCCTGCCATATGGCATGGGCTGCTTTGTAGACATGTTTTCTCCCCTGCCTTCTCCCCCTTTTCTTTTAATTAGACTGTCAGCTCTGAAAATCCCCCAGACCCAACCGGGTGTTGGTGTGCCACCCCACTGCCTGCCTGGTGCCAGCGGCAGACCTGGCCGTGGCCTGCAGTGACATTTGCTGCTGGGGATGGGAGCCCTACCAGCAGTGTAGGATGATGTGGGTGTCTCTGTGTCTGGTTTTGGGAGGCCCCTCTGCCCCAGTGCCTGTGGGAGGTACCTGGCACCCATGCAAATGTGGGGCTTCAAATGCAGGAGCTGAGTTAGGCACTTAATTAAAGCCCCATCCTGCAGCTGCCTGGGTGCATGGAGCCTGTCTCAGGTTGGGTTCAGCTGCTTCTTATCCCAGGGGACACTGAGGTGCTTGGCCACAAAAAGGGGACCTACCCCTCTGCTGGCACCCAGGTGCCTCACGGGAGGGGTGTGAGGTCTGGGGGTGCTGTGCGGGGTGCAGGGCTGTGCTGTTACGTGTTACCTCATCAGTGGCCAGTCATAAAAATGTCACTGTGGTAGTTTTGTTTTTTTACCAAATCCCCTCTCTGGATACCTTCTGCCAGAGCCAAACCTCGACCTTCCCAGGGCTCCCATGGCCCTGCTGCTCTCTGGCTTTCCTCTCACTTCTCACAGCTCCCCAGGACCCCCATGCCTGTTCTTCCTGGGAGCTCCTTGCTCCAGTCTCATCCCACACACCCCCCCATTCACATCCCTCCTAAAACTTGCCTCTTCCCCTGGCTGGGCAGTGAGCCTTTGCTGCAAGGACAGCCAGCCCAACCTGGCGATGCTGTCCATAACTCAGCTCCAAAAAGCAGACAGGGGGGCATGGGGCAGGGCTGCACGGGCTTGTACAGGTCTCACTGACCACCATATATATATATATATATAAAAATTATATATTCCTTTTGGTTTTGTTCAGCTCCGACTGCCCTGTCAGCACTTACCTTTCTGAGGAAATAATTAAACTAAAAGTTACCATAGAAGTCACTAAGGAAGCATTGGGTGAGTGCAAGAGGCAAAATGAGGAGCAGTAAATTTTTCAGGTCTTTCACAACCCTGGCTGCTATACCATGTTAAATGAGGTTTAGGTAGGGTCTAGACTGGGCACCACTGGTTTAAGGCAAGGCTGGTGTGCTTCTCATCTATGTGCAATTTCACTCGAAAAGGTTTTCCTCAGCTTGGTGAGGCGAGACCTTAATGACCGTGGGATTATAATTGTCCACCCCCCATGTACCCTGTGAGTTAATTGGGGTGGCAGCATCAGAGGGAAAGGATGTTTTTTCGGCAAGAAATGGTTTAGTGTTGCTTAAAAAGCTGGCTTAAACAGAGGAGATCTGGAAGAGGCTTGCAAATAGCTGTTCCAGCGAAAAGGCTTTCCTGATCGCATGATGGAGTGGAATGGAGGAAATAAAAAGCTTCAGTTAAATACTGCAGAGACTTCCTAAGAGGAAGAAACAGTGGACTGTGTGTGAAAGGAGGAGCTGGCGGTGCCGGTGAGCAGGGCAGTCGCTGCAGATGGCCAGAAAGGGCTGACCCTGCAGCAGGGGAATGGCACAGTGTGCCCCAGGCTGCACCCAAACCTCTGCTGGCTTGGATTTTACAAGATGAGCTCAGCTCTTATATGTTAGAAAACAGGGGGAGGAAAAAAAAACCCCAAATACCAAACCCTACCATTGGGTTGCTGTGGCTTTGTCCGTTGTGCCCCTCTTCATGCTCAGCCTGAGCCACTGTGTACCTCTCTGCAAGTTCAGGGAGAGCCCGTGAAACCCCAACTTGTAGCAAGTTTCAAGTTTATTTTTATAGAGGTATCCTATACAGTTAACACTTACTTGTATTATGCTGTTGTATGCAGATTTATGTTGATTAAGTGATATGCATGCATGCTCTGGGGCACTGCTGCCATATGGGGCGGTTAGGGAGGTTGCAGGGTAGCTTGAATAAGGCTTTTAAAAGCAAAACTGGCAACTAGGGGAAAGTTTCCAACTGGCTAGTAAGGCTTCTTTCTTTGTCACTAGAAGAATAATTTCAGGCTTACAGGTAGCCAGCAATGCTCTGGGGTGTTGTTCCCATCAAATATCCTTCCTGAGAAGGAGTTAAATGGGTTTTGAATTGCTGCACAATCAAATTATTCTCACTTTTCATTGCCAAATACTAATTTCAATTTTAAACCTTGGGTTCTTGGGGTTTTTTAAATAAAAATTAACATTTTGGACACAAGCTAATCTTCCTACATGGCGACATCACAGGGAAAAATCCCCTGGGAATGGATTTTAGCCTGCTTTTGTTCCTGAAACTTGAGAAACTGTAACTTTTTCCCTGCACTTTTACTGTCAGGCTTTATCCAGATGCTTCTTGTTGCTCTCATCACCCCTCTGTATTTCTGCCGAATGTGTTAGTGTCCTCCTTTCCCTTTGTGTTGCTTTTTGACCTCCGGATGCTGAACCAAAGAGCTCTTGAAATCAAAAGTTGACATCTTGGCCTTTCTTGTGCATGGTGAGCCCTGGCTCCTCAGACACGTAACAAGCTCTTTCCTACCCATCGTTCAAAGCTGATGCATCTCTCTAGATAGCATTTTCCTTGGTTTTGCCCATAACTTTGCTCACAGCAAAGTGGCTAAAAAGCAAAATGCTTCCCCTCCCAGCTTTGGGGAACTGAAGGCTTTTGCAACATGCACATAGGGCTGGATCCAGGCTGTGCTCTGGGCAGCTGCTCTCTGTGTCCCTGCACCGACTGGTGTTGGCCTGTAAGCACCCGTCTTGTTTAGCCACTTGTTTCTAGCAAAATAATTAACTTGGGCTTATTCAGTATTGCAGTTGGGTCTGGAACCAAAGTATCTTTTCTGAGTATAGTTTCTCCCATGCTTAAAAACTAAGCTGTGTGGAGGGTCTTGGTTGTGTTTTTTTTCTCCATTTATAAATGAGCAGCCACTGTGGGACGCAGGGAGCCACGCTTGGTCCCCAGCCTCCAGCTGGGGCTGCAGATAAGGTGTGATGTGTCTGCTGGGAACAAGGGAGATGGGAATGGGAATTAGTCACCGAAGTGAACCTGAGAGCGCTTCATGCCCTTGAGCCACAGGCACCCGATGATCGCTGCCCAGGCAGAGGCTCTGCTCTTTTTTGCTGCAGGCTGGGAAGAGGTATGAGCAGCTGAGCATGGATTTTCCATGTCTCTGTGCAGCTGAAATGACGCTGATGCCTGGTCATCTGGGGTGCTGCCTGCCAGGCCACCAGGCAAAAAACCCAAGCTTATTCTGAGCAAAATCCCTACAGCACTGGGGACTGTGGGGGGACTGTGGCTCTGAGCCCGAGGCTGATGGAGGAGGATGATGAAGGAGCAAGGGCAGGGTATGTGTAACTCTCTCCCCTAGCAAGAGAAAACAAGAATGCAACTTTCTTGCTGATGACCTGCCAAGTGGCAGAGGGATTGGTCACCAGCCCTGTGGCTGTGCTGCCCATTTGGGTCCTGCTGCTCCAGTCACTCCTTACCTGTGGGAAGGTGCCATTCCTTGCCGGCCGTGGGCTCCCGGCCCCGGCGGGTGCTGGGCTAACGCCTCCTTCCCAGCCTTTTCCCCGCTGGGGCCATTCACACACGCCGCATGGTTGTTTCTGTGGTGTTTGCTGGCATTTAGCAGCAGCAGCCGTTCCTGGAGGCTGCACAGGTACATGGATGCCACTGCCAACTTCTCGGAGTGGTTCTCCCTGCATTGCTGCCTCTTAAACACTGCCAAGAACCTGCACTTCCTTGGGAAATGGATGTGCCCTCTGCTTGGAAAAGCCTAGTCAAGGGAAATGTCGTCCCTCCCCGTGCGCTGTTTTGGTACCTTGGTGTATTTTTGACAACATCCCGGAGTTGCAAGCTGTGTTTTCAATGAATCAGGCATTCATCTCCCGCGCTCGTTAACCCAGCGCAATCTGGCGAAGCTGCCGGTGCTGTGGGGACGGTTGTGTTAGCTCAAACCCCCAGCTGCGCAGGCAGGGAAAATGTCACCTTTGGTTTATGCCAGAAGAGAGGAGCTGTGTTACACCAGTGAGCAAGGCTGGGATCTCGGGCAGCCCAATGCCTTTTACTGTCCCGTGCCCTGTTTGGTCCCAGGCACCGGGACAGGGCAATACCTGCTCTCTGGAGAGGGAAACTGGAAAGAGTTAAAATTTAAATTTAAAATACATCTTTCTTAGAGCTACAAAGAACAGAAACAGTGCAGTGTATCCTTTCCCTTCACAAAATAAGCTAGTGCCCTATGGCCTTCAGTGTGCTGAGCGTGGCTATAAATATTCTTTATTAAAGGTTTTGGTGACCCAGGTGCCTTCAGTGAGGTTTGCACAACTCCTGCTGTGGGCACAGAGAGGGGAGCTGCCTGTAGAAACCCCACATCCTTCATGGAGTGGGGGCTGCCCCCCGTTCCCATGCAGTTTTCCCCATCCCATCCCCTTGGGAGGCTTCTCCAGCGGCCAGGGCCAGGCTTGCCTGCCTTTGGCTCTGCTTTGCCGTAACCCAGGTTTGGGCAGCGTGCTGATGCGGGAGCGTTCGGCTTCAGGCTTTGGTTTTAAAGAATTTGGGGGCAAGGTGTTGAATACCTTTGAGTCTTGCTTGTGGTGCAGGATTGAGATAAAGAAAATGAAGGCAGCCTCAGATTGGCACCTAGAAGCAGTGTGGAAGGTGCCTTGGCAGGCTGCAGCCAGAGGGATGGGGTCCTGGATCAGGCTGTGCCCAGCTGCTGGGAAAGGCAGCAGATAAAACTCTTGGTGCTTCTCTGCACGCGTGGAGGGGTTGGGCGGCGATTTGTGGGGAGCGGTGCAATTGCTCCTGTTCTGCAAAGTGCAAGGGAAGCTGAATATCAGCAAGAGGAGAAGCAAGGTAGCTGTGCTAATGAAAAAAAAAAAAAAACAACAACCCATGTATAAGAGAGCTGATTTTTAATCAGCTGCTTCTAGGTTAGGCAAAGAAATCCTGAGAGACTTGACGTTCCTGCAATGTCCTCTTTAGTGGCTACTTCATTCCTCAGCAGCGCTGACTTCCAATTTGAAAAGAGCTTTTTTTTTTTCCTCCTGAAAGAGTGATTAAATAGCATCAACATAAGCCTCCAGGAGCAGCGTCAGTGCCAGGTATCTGGGAGGCGGGCTGGGCTGCATGCTCTGTGCAGGAAAGGTCGGAGATGGAATGACAGGCACAGGACTTTGTTTAACAACAGCGAATAGTGCTGCTGGTGCTGGCTGCCATGCAAGAGGGATGTTGGGCACCACTGCTCGTGGATGCCCGTGGCTGCCCATGGTGAAACCCCATCTCCTCCCTGCTTGGCATTAGCAAGTGCTGAATAAAGACAGGCAACCAGGGCCATAACACCAATGCACTGACTGATAGTTATGAACAAAAAGATGCACAGAAACACCATCTTCCACTTTCTTCCACGGAGCCCTGGAGCCAAGCACTGTGGTGGGATGTAGCTTTGCCCAGCCACTATGTTCCATGCAGAGAGCCTTGCTGGATCTGGCCCAAGCAGGGTGGCGGTGGGGAGGTGGGCTTTGGGGTGTGGGGGCAATGGCCCCTGTACAGCACTGGCCAGGTGCTTCAGCATCCCCCAGGGAAGGCACATGAGTGTCAGCTCAGCAATAGCTGAGTTCTAGTTCATACAATTACTCTGGATTTCTAGAAAAGATCATTTCTGGCTTTGAGAACATTGCCTAGAGCTTCTACCACCAGCCCGTGAAAATCCCAGCTGTCCACGACTGCTTGGGAGGGTGATGACAGGAGGCCCCCTGCCCTTTCCCAGATGATCCCCCCCATCCCATGCCATCCCCCTGGAGCCCCTGCACCTTGTGTGTGGTGGGGTTCCCTGTGGACGGGAACCACAGCTCTTTGGCAGTGCCCTGCCCTGGTACCTGGGGCCACCAGCACTCCAGCAGCTTTGCCCAGGGAGGATGCTCTGTCTGTGCATGGCCAGAGCAGCTGATGGTGGCTGGGCTCTTTGGGCTTCATCAGAGTCTGGGTTTGCTCATCTTGCCATCCCGACTGCTACCTCAACCACCACTCCCAGCACAGCCGCCCTCGGTTGTTTGCATGGGCTGCTGCTGTTGGGCTGCTGGGGACTGAGCTGGTTAATTGTCTCAGACCTGGGAATTAGTGAGATGGAAGCACAGAGGGCTTTTACTGTCCGGTTACTTAGAAACCAACCATTGATTTTACTTGGCGATTTTGCAGCTTCCAGGCGTGTGTGTGTAATATATCTACACATATACACGTACCTGGAAGCTGCAAAATAGATGTAAATGTATACATATATATTTTTGTGTGGTGGGTTTTTGGTTTGGTTTTTTTTTTGTGGGGGAGTGGGTGAGTAGAGGAGAACCAGGTCTCAGGCATGGTTGCTATTTCAGACAAATTAAAGCTCTGCTGTAGGGCCAATAATCAAATCAGCGTCTGCGTGCTTTTAAACAGCACAAGGTCCACACTGGGAGGGAAGCCATCCCGAGCAGGCCAAGATTTTAGCTGGTTTTGTGGCTCCATGTGTTGATGTGGCCACTTTGCTTTCAGGCTGCCTGCCTGTTAATTGGAGCGTGCAGTTTAGTGAAGTGCTCACGGGCAAATGAGGGCTGAAAATGATGGGAGTAGCTGGGGGCTGCACCCTGGCAATGCTCTCCAGGCTGGACTGCAGGCTTGGGCAACCTCCTCCTGAGAGGCCGAGCAGCTCCTGAGCTCATTTTGCAAGAGGGATCTTGCATGACAAAGACCTGACATTTTCCGTGTTGGCTCTTTACTATAGACATAAAACTTTCCTAGTACCCAGGTCATGTGTATGCTAAGTAAATGGCAAAGATGGCTTTGGAAATTCAAACACAGTATTTCTGCCTAGATTCTTTGGTGGACCAGACTCTGCAGAGAACAGGTCATCGCTCTCCAGAGTGAAACCAGGTTCCTGTGTGTGTGCTTTACCTCCCCACAAGGTGCCTGGCGTGTGGAGGGACGAGCCCTGATGTTGCTTTGTGGGATGGGGGACCTGTGGGGAAGGAGGACAACTCTACTGACAGGAGGCTGTAGTGAGGTGGGGGTTGACCTCTTCTCCCTGGTAACAGATGATAGAACAAGGGGAAATGGTCCGAAGTTGCTCCAGGGCAGGTTTAGTTTGGACATTAGGAAAAATTTCTTCACAGAAAGGGCTGTCAGGCTCTGGGATGGGCTGCCCAGTGAGGTGGCTGAGTCCCCATCCCTGGAGGTATTTAAAACAAGGGTAGATGAGGTGCTTACGGACATGGTTTAGTGGTGGGATGGCAGGGTTAGGGTAACGGTTGGTCTTTTCCAACCTAAACGATTCTATGATTCTATGACAGGGACAGCCAGCCCGTACCTGGGCTGAGACCCTGAGACAGCCCCTGCTGCTGGGGAGAGTGGTGTGGCCTATAAATGCATGCAAGCATGAGAGGGTTTCACTCACACTATACGTATATGTATGCATTTGTATATGCCTATATATATAAAGGGTAAGTACTTGCATATAAAGGGGTATATATAAAGGGTACGTGTGTATATATATTTATATCTGTATACAAGCTCCATGGCCAGGCTGTGCCCTCACAGCCATGTGCCTGTGCAGAGACAGAGCCAGGCTTTGAAAGGCAACGAATAGCTCAGTGAGAAATAGGACTCAAAAAAACCCTCCTATACAAAATATGCGTGAAGTGTTTGGAAATGCACAGTAGCACTTGACTTCTCCAAAGAGCATTATGCAGTGGGTGGGCTGTCTCCAGAAGTAACGTGGAAATCCCAATCCTGTGAGCCCGGGCTCCTCTTTCCTGCTAGAAGGTGTGCAGCTCGCTCCGGAGCATGCAGGCAGCTGCTGGGTATTTGCCTTTTAACTTTTGGAGGGTTATACTTTGTGCTGGTGAGCAGGGGATGATTGGCACCACTTGTGCTATTCTGTGCATAGATAGGTTTTGTTACACAGGGGTCCAAGCTGTGCTTTCACTAAAAAAAAAAAAAAAACTAGAAAAGAAAAGAAAAAAAAAAATCAGGTCAGTGCCTGCCCCAACCGTGCTGTGAGCCCAGGGGCTCATGGTGCTGGAAATGCAGCTCTAGCTTTTAAAATATCTACTCGAGGGCAAATCCTTGGCTCTCCTTAAGTTTTAAATGCCCATTAGCAGTGCCAAATTTTGGGTGGTGGAGCAGCATTAGGGGGTCCTGGCGAGGGGTGGGAAGGTGGGCACCCCTGCCCCAGTCGTGCTGGCTCCCCTGGTTTCCCTGGGGGTGCCTTTGGTCACTCTCCCATGCGGGAGATCATGCCCTATGAGCAAATACCTGAAATGGCCACAAAATCAAGCGTGTAAAAAGAGAAGGAGCTTGAAAGAGCAGGGCATGACCTGTGCTAATGTCAGATGTGTTGTCTGACCCCTTTCACTGCTGGTGAGCAGGGCTTTTTTTTTTTTTTTTTTTTTATTATTATTTGGCTTTAAATAATTCATTAGGAATAGCAAAAAGTGCAGTGATTGTTCACGGTGCTCTGCAGTGGAAGGTAGATAGATGGTCCCCAAATTATACCTTGATCTGGCAAAAAAATTGCACAGATCCAGCTGTAACATAAAGGTTAAAGCGGGAGGATATAATTAAAAGGGTATTTTGTACTGCAGTGATAGGTTTAAGTTAGGGTAGGGGTTTAATGTATGGCACATTTCATGGCCTTGGGGCTAATTATCTTGTCTCCAGCCTGGCTCTGGGAGGTGGGGAAAAGGGTGATGACTTTATCTCAGGTTGCAAAGCAGCCGGTGTTAGGGATCAAGCTGCTGCCTCCCCTCCGGCTGGGAAATCATGGGGTGTTTTGTTCCCGGGGAATCCATGAGCTTGGGAGCCCCAGCAGTACCCAGACCAGGGGTTTGCTGTGATGGATGTGAATGTTTTGACAAGTGTGAGGGTGAATAAAAAAAAAAAAGTGAAGCTGAATAAAGCGAGTACTTTAATCGCTGTTACTACAATGAATACCAAACGATGATGGAAGTGAAGGCATGTGCCTTATTCATGGGAACCCACATGACATCAGGTGTGAGATGCACCTGGATGTATTTTGGCTTATTCCCAGCCCCATGAGTGCTCGGAGCTTCTCCCACAGCCTAGTGAGGCAAAGGGGGATGGGAGCGTATCCACCCTTCTCCAACCTGGGCAGCTGGCATCCCCAGGGAGGGAGAATATGCCCCTTTCAGAGGAGAATGGGTGATTTGGTCAAAAGCAGGCTCCCACCTTCTGCTGCTGGTTTCCCACCAGGTTATTTGTGTGTCCCTTGAGGGCTTAACAATATTTTCTAATTATTTTCTTTTCCTTCTAGAAACCTTGGAAAATCTGGGCTGAGAGTCTCGTGCCTGGGCCTGGGTGAGTAACCTCTGCGGCCGCTGGCTGCCCTGGGGTCGTGGTAGCTGCTTTTCTTGTATCTCAGTAAAAAAGTGCGCTCTGAGAGCCCCAGCCTGGGCTCACTCTTGCAGATGGCTTGCGGCAGAGGCCCTGGGGTGTGTTAATAACCCCTCTGCGCATCAGCTGAGGGCTTGCCCATGGCGTGAGGCGATGCTTTCCACCCATAGTGCCCGAGTGGAACTGTACGAGGCTTTATTAGAAGGATTTTATACCGTAAAGCTTGATCCCAATGAGGGACAGCCCACAGAGACCACATCTGAGATGTCTGTGAGTGCCCCCAAGAGCTTTAAGTGTTGGCGCTCCAGTCTCGGGGGAGGGCAATCTGCCTGGGCTGTGGGGCAGATTTTTATTTTATTTTTATCCAGTCTGTGTACCTTGTTACTTCTGTTCCATACGGATTTGAAAACTGAGGAATATCTTATCAATATTTTATCTTATCACTATTTTATCAAAAAGGGCATCTATAAGCACAGTGGCACGTATGTGCTGGCCCTGCGGGTCCTGCAGTGATGCTGCGGTTCCTGCAGGCTTTCGTACGTAGCTGCTGGCATTCAGCTGCTGGGTAAGAGCATGTGCGATGGACTGGAGAACTCCTGATGGTGTTACTCATGCGAGTAATTTCCTTGATGGCAGTTGATCTGCTCACATGAAGAATCTTAAAAGTACACATATATATATATATAACCCCAAACGCTGTAGGAGGAGACTTTTTTCTTGCTACAGGCACCTTCCCGTGACACAAGGCTGGGCATCAGGAGCAGGAAGCCCCTGGGGAGCACAGAGACCCCCCAGGGATGGATGCTCAGCTCTGCTGGGACCTCTCCAGCCCCGTACTAAAGGGGGGGGGTCCTTGTGCCCCTGGGGGTCAGAGGTGCTGGCACAGAGAGGCAGAGGCACCGACTGGTCTTTAGAAAAGCATCTGGGTGTGCTGGGCTCCTGTGCTGCCACATCAGGGACGAGTGGGTAAAGGCAGGAGCGGGCAAGGACCTGGACTCTGCCTGCATTTGGTGCCTGCTGTGGTGCTGGGCACCCCTTCAGCTCCATCCCCAGCTGGATGCTGGGTGCCTGAGGGGTTAGCTCATTTTTTCCAACATACTTTGAGATTTGATTTTAAAATAGAGTGAAATGTGAAAGTCACCCTTTATCACAAGTCACATAAGTAAGGGCTATTCTGCCAAGAAGAGCTCTTCTGGTTAAAATAGATCCAGGCTTTGAAAGGAGTTGTCTTCTTATCTGGTGCAGAGATTTTATTTATCATTCTTACAGTTTCACCAAGAGCTAATGTTGTAGTAGAGAAAAGATATGGGAAGGAAGTAGCAGCAGGAAAAAACGTTTTGCAGAGCTTTTCTTTAATTTCAAGCATGTGGAACTGCAGCAGCATCTAAATATATTGAGCCTTTGTGAGCGCAGCTGCGCGGGATGAGTGGGGGCTGAGGATGGAGCAAGTGGCTGCCGCGCTGCTTCGGGCAAGGGCAAGGTGGGGGGAGAGCTGCTGGGCACCAGCTTGGAGCTGGGCATCTCAGCCTGTTCCAGGGCAGTGAGCCCTACGGCCCTTGGGGTGTGCACAGGAATTGGGGAAAGGAGAACTGGAAAGATGAAATTCAGTTGCCACCTTCTCTTGAATGCGCAGGTATTTTTTCTGCAGCACAGCTCGTCCTCCCTTCCCACAGCAGATCCACCAGGTGTCTGCTTCGAGTGCTGGCTTGTATGACTTTTCTAAATAGCTTCTCTTTTGCAGTTCCCTAAAAGATAAATGTGTTTCCCTAAACTCTCTGCAGCATGAAAACCCAATTTGAGGTTTACTAAAGTTTCTGAAGACTCAGCAGTCTTCCTTAGAAGCCTTCTAAAAATCTCAGCAAGGTGGGAATGTGCTTCGGTAGTATGAAAAAGTAAGTGGAGAAAGACTTGAGGCAGGACAGAAATTGAAGGCAGGCAGCACTAAGGCAACGTGTACCCTTTAATTACGTGCTGCTTCTCCCAGCTCACATTCTCCAATGAATTCATTTGCTGGGTGCTGCTTGCAGCGTGAAAAGTGTTGGGTGAGCGCACGAGGTCAGAGGGGTGTGTTAGCGGCATTTCGCAAGCAAAGGCATTCGGGAAGGGTTGCTGTGATGGTGGCTGAGAGCGTGAGCATCGCTCCCGGGTCGCTGATCCTCCTGCTGGAGCTGGGACGGTTCTGCTCAGCCAAGCTCCCCTGAGACCCAGCTCTGCAGCATCCCAGTGCTGAGCTCTGCTCTGGGCTGGGCTTTCACCACCTCCTTTGCATGAGCTAAGGCCACGCAAGGCATCTTAATAGTCGAACCCTGGGCAGATGCACTGGCTGGCCCAAAGCCCTTCCTGTGATGCTGGCTCTGAAATGCAATTGCGATGCAGGGGGAAAAAAATAAGGTCACATCTTTCTTGTAGTTTATTCAGAGCAAATTCTGCCTGTGGAGTCTGCCTGTTGATTTTTAGAAAACATTGAGACAGCCATCAACAAGGTGATTAGCCCTGACTCCAAGGAAACAAGCAGCAGGATGAAACCAGCCATCCCAAACCCCAAAATCCAATTCAGTGTAAGAAAGGATGGATGAAGCTTTCCCAAATGAGCAGTTCTTGCAGCCACCAGTGGGATACCCTGTGCTCAGAACTGGGTACAAAAATAGACAATTTGTAAGCAGAAGGGGATCGGCTGCTACCATTGCCCCTTGGTGCTTTGCTCTGGGGAAAAGCTTTTGCTTTTTTGGAATGTAAGAGAAACCCAACCCTAAATGTCTGCTGGCCTGGGATGATGGCGGAGGGGTCCAGTTTGCACCCAGGTACTCGCAGCGTGCAGGGCTGAGCATTTGCTGGTTGCTCGAGCGCCAGACCAGACCCACGTGCCAGATCTCCATGTGGCATCATCCTCACCAGAAGCAAGCCAGGGATAAAATTGTACTGGCAGGAGGCGAAGCTCTGGCTTTCAGCCAGGAACCTTTTTTTTCCTGCAGAGGTGACACATCTGCTGGCAGTGACATTATCGAGTGGTGAATTTTGCATCGGCAAATAACCCAGCAATAATCACACCTTGCTAGGCTCTGGGATGCGATGGAAATGGAGCCAAATCCAGGTTTAATACAGAAATTCTCCTGCCGAAGGTGAGGATATCCAGCTGGGACCTTGCTTTCCAATGCAAGGGAGCAAAGTGATGGGCAAGGGTCAGGAGTGGGAGGTCTGTCTGCCACTGCCAGGCTGAGTTGGCGGGGGGGGTGGGGGTGGGGGCGTGTTTATAAACAGCAAATTGGGATAGACAAGAGGAAGATGATGACTTGGTAAGGGGGGAAAGTAGTGATTAAAAAAGTATCTTTTTCTAGTATATTTTTCATCCAAAACACTCCTGTTGGCGGAGGTTGTGAATCATCCTCAGTCGTTGTTTGAAATGCCAAGTGTGCCTTGCGCTTTCTGGAGCGATTTCTTTTTTCTTTTTTTTTTTTTTTTTTTTTTAATCGGAGTTGAGCAGCGGGCACTGTGCTGTGCCACTACCCGACCGCTTTGGGTGTGGGTGCCCACCACCACCCACACCAAATGGCCTGGGGGTGGTCGCAGGAGGAGGATTTGTGTGCTGCCTTCCCTGCTCCCAGCTCTGGCTGGGACCCTAACAGTGCATCTCGCTTTCCCAGTTGCATCTGATGCTTTAGAGGTCACCTTGCTGAGCAAAAACTCGCTTCCCAGGCTGGCTTCTGTAACTATCAAGGAAAAAAAAAATACCTGAAGGATTCCCTGTCTGTGTGGCCCCAATGATGCTCGCTGTTCAAGGAGTCCCCCCAAAGTGGGGGACCCAAGGGGTCTAGGAGCAGAGGGGGGAAACGGGCAGATCCAAGGCAGGTATACCCAGTATTACGTATACTCAGTAGCTATATTTAAAGAGGTTAAGTGCTTGTTATTCTTACATGAGCCATTGCCAGCTCTTGGGCTGCTCCCCGTGTGCCTGAACGCTTGAGCATTTTGTGTCTCCCTTACGCTTTGGTGCTCGGTGAGGCAGGGTTTGTGCTTTAAGGTTGTATCACCTAAATCCCAGAGAAGATGTGCAATCCACCAAGAGCATTAATAATTCCTTTTCTTCTCACCTGTGCTGGGGACCTGTATGCATACTTAAGCAGAAAAAATCACTTTGGGATAAACAGTCTCAACACATCTTTCAGTAGAAATGCATTTTAATGTATTCCTATAAAAATAACACTTCCGAAGTTTTAGCATGGAAATTGGGCTTCATTTGGATTTTTTTTTTCATCTGCATAAGGAAGCTTAATGATAAACTGAAACCTATTTTCATTTTTATCATCATTGTGCAGGACCAGAGCATTTTACTCCAATGACAAGAGACAGTACCTTTCCTGAGGTCTATAACCAGCCAGGGGTAGCAGGCGGGGGTGGCTGCCTGCTGGGGGGGCTTTGGGCTCAGTGGGTGCTGCAGTCGCCCAGTTATTGCCCTTATACACAAAGTTAGTTAGAAATACGTGTGTTCTTTGCTCATTTTTTTATTTCAGTAGCGTTAGCATATGCATTTCTGATCTGTGAAAACTTGTTTTTTCCACAGCCTGTGCTATTCTGCAGGAAGTCAAGAGTTTCAGTTTAAATACACTGTAAACACGCATCTTTAAAGCTAACTTTGTACTCAAAGAAATGTGATGTGTATATAAAAAAAACCCAAACAAACCAACTCTGATTAATCTTTTTTTAAGAGAAAGAGCAAGATTCTTCTAACAGAACCTACTCTTCTCATTTTGTTTTTAACCAGGGTCTGATCAAAGCAGCTGGAGTGTTAGCAGTAGGCACACTCTTCGCTTTCTGACTCCTGCTCAAGGTTCATCTTCCACGCTCGCTGTGAGCAATGAGCTAACCGATACATTTTTAATGAAGATGTGGGAGCGCTTGCGTATCTATCACACCAGGCCCTTGGCAAGTGCAAGCAGGCAAATAGGGAGCACGGAATTCCCTGCCCCTCCACCCTCCCCCCCCCTTAGCAGCATCGGAGCCTGACCCCTCCCTTGCACAGCGATCGTTCCTCTGTCTTGCCCAAATCGCATTGAATTTTCCAGCTCAGGGCTTCACCCCCCTGCCCCCTTATGGAGGGACAATATTAGGCATAATTTTACATTCTGGAGGATTTTGTGTGAGCCACGTGAGCTTTGACCTATCCATCAAATGAGTAGCACATGATTTCATATGTAGCTGGTGTGTAGGTCTCGAAAAGCGTGGGGAAAAGTTGTGCTGTAGATCAAAGGGACGTTGTGGCAAGCTGGCAAACGGCAAAGGTAATGGCACAGCTTCCTCTTCTGCATCGCTTTCCATGGGGTGTTTTGTAAGGTCAGATAAGCAGGGCAGGAGTGATGCCTGCCAGAGTGAGGATGTGCTGCCCAACCAGTGCCCTGTATGGGACCTGGTGCTTCCCCAGCTCACTGCCACCTTTGTTCCTGTAGCTTAGGAAATATGTGTTCCTAATATACATGCATATAAAATATATATAGGAAATAATATTCCTAAGCCAGAGGAACATCCAGTTAAATCCACACACTGTTTCCACCACACAATATTTTTTTTTTCTTGAAGCAGTGGTCATAAGAAATAATGCCCCAAGTTTTTCCTAATAATAGCCCAGAGTCGTCTGCTGAGCCTAAACTTCATGTCAATACTAATACTTCTAATTTTTTTTTTCTAATTTTGACTTGTATGATGCTAAATGCTGAAGCACAAACTTAGGAAGGGTTTTGTTCCCCAAATGGTGTGTTTTGGCAGCATTATAAATTTTTTCCAATTTCTCCAATGGCGGCTTTGGAAAATGAACTCACTTTCACAAAGAGCTTCAGGTTTCAATAAAACCATGTATGTTGGTAGCACGGGATCTTAATTCTGCTTCCCTGAGTGGGTTCGTGTGCCAGTCTCAGGTCTGCATGCCTGCCTCTGCTATCCCCCCGGGGAGAGGCGACTCCAGCACATGCCCTGGTCCTGCTTGCTCGGGAGCGCAGCAGCCTCTGAGCCCAAGGAGCCTGAATTTTGGTAGGGTGAATTTTTGTCAGCAAAAATGTCTCATAGTAACAGATTATTTTGTTTTTTTCTAGGGACATGGGTCACTTTTGGAGGCCAGATCTCAGACGAGGTAAGTAATGCTTTGTGTAAGTATAATGCACAATGTAAAAACCAATATGAGATATTTTTAAATGAAACCATGGCTACCAAAATCAGAGGAGCCTGTTACTGTATGAGGAAATGGCAGAGAGTTACTACGCAAAGCAATTCAAAGTTTGTGCTTCTGCTACAAAAAAACCTTAATGAATCTGACATTTCCAGAGATCGACTTTAATAAAAAAACCCATCTATCCCTTAAAGTGATCTTCTTTTCTGTGCTGTTTGGAGTGATATTTCTGTCCCTACCCTTGGCAGTGGCACTGTTCCTGGAGCAGAAACTGGAAACTATTTTTGCATCATGTATGTAATCAGCAACAGTCATAAATACAGGCAGGGGCCTGGCTTACAAGGAGCTGCTGGATGATTTATATTTTACATAATAAGATGAAACGAATGAAAATGAGCTTGGGTTTCCTACGCACTCTTGCTCGTACCAGATGGCTTTTAATCTTGGTTAATAATCCTCCCAAGCGCTGGGCAGCACGTGGGTTTCCCTCCGTCTCAGGTATGCTGTGGATGCTCGCCACCAAAAGGAGAGCAACCTCCCAGCAGCCTTCCCTCTAGTACTGTGGCAGAAACCCCAAAATAACTTTTGCAGCAGGAAAATGTCCCAGGAGTCTGAGTTCAATGGGGTTTTTTTTGCTTTTTAAGTCACTTGATCTTTGGTGGTGTTTCTTCTGCTGCCAGTGGATCACAGAGTTCATCCTTGGTTCTTAGTATTGCAGGCTGAAGCGAGACGACTTGTTTCAGCTATGAATTTGCTCCCTGGCTCTCCTGCCCTCCTTGTTTAGAATAAATCAATGCAAAGTGTTCATGCATGGAAAAAGAGCACTTAAACACCTCACCGTCCATGGGGGATGCCTACCCAAAGGATGTTGGCCGTGTGTGGGTGCCCTGGCTGGGTGCCTGTCCCCCCCGAAGCTGATAGCCCCCTCAGGGTGCAGAATCGCCCCCCAGGCAGCAGCAGGACTCCTGGGGCTCTGAAGGGGATCACATGAAATGATCTTCAGCTCTTTAAATACCTGGTGAACTGCAGGACAGCCTGTTGGGTAGCCAAAAAAAAAAAATCAAACTCTTCCATCAAATATCCTTTCTGTATTAGGCAGCACAGATTTGCAGAGTATCTTCTATAACCCTGTTAAATTCTTGGCTGCTTTCCTATTAGAAGAGATTAATTCCTCCCAGGATGAGTTAAAGGGAAGTTAATGTAAATCTGTGTTTTGGTGCAGCTTGGGCCAGCACGTGAGCCCCTGGGTGCCCTGCCGAAGCATCTCACCCCCTGGCAGGGGATGCTTGCACCACTCCCAGCCCCGCTGAAGCCCCTTTGCTGCGCCTTCGGGGACTTTTCCCTGCCAGAGGAGCTGCTGGCTGCTGGGGATTTGGTCTGCCACCCCTCACCTCTCTGTCTCTGCTTCCCCAAGGTGGCCGAGCAGCTGATGACCATCGCCTACGAGAGCGGCGTCAACCTGTTTGACACAGCCGAGGTGTA